>OMLM01020678.1:1736-33582 GCA_900302695.1 Helostoma temminkii | reverse complement strand
GGGACACTGGGGATGATCGTAGCTCGATATCTGAAAGGATTGGCTAGAGGACACAAGATGTTTGGCAAGGATTTGTGGTTTGTGGTGAGATAGTGTTTCACAGAATAATACCACACAAGTTGTTTTTTTCATGGTTTATTCACAAAAGAAATGATGCTAAATTACACTCAATATGTTATCTGTAGACTGATTACAGAGAAAAAATATTTAGGGAAGTATTTTGTACATACACTGTAGATTTATCTCAGCAGACAGCAGTGTGCATCAAACTTGGCTTTTACCATTGCTCCACATGGCCAAAAGGAAATCAATCATTTCCTAATATGAAACATATTATAAGCTGAAATGACAAGCTCAGTATCAGAGAGATTTGTGTTTGCACACTGAACTGTTCCTGATTAATGTATTACTGTAGTAACACTGTTCAGACAGCTCGTTCTCTTGTCCCACTATCATGTTCTGTTTGTTTCTCCAGGTCCATTTTCTAGTGATGTTTGTGACAGTAGCAGCCACAATCATCGCCTTCATCATCATCTTTGTGTACGCCCGGGACTGGGCTGGGGTCAGTGAACCAGCACTGCTGGAACTTATTAATCATAATGTAGTCTCCATATCGTTGAGGGTCTATCTAATCGGCATATATGAGGGCTCAGAATGTGTTTATTGTAGCTTAGTTTACTGTAGCTTAGCTTTTGTTTCCTGCTGCTTCCAGCAGGAAACACAAAACAAAACAAAAACATGGCTCAGTCCAGAGTTCAGTACACACCTCTAATGCTCATAAGTTAACAGACTGGAAGTAACACAATAGATTAAACCTTCTTCCACCAGGTTTTTTTTCTATAGTTGCTATTAGAATAATGTTAAAAATTATGAAATTTATTTAATTTTGACTACTTACAGTCACATCAGGCATTTTAGCACTAACAATCACTCTCCCAGAACATTAAAAATTAATTGTTGCATCCTCCTCAGTAATAAAGAATATATTATTAAATCTTTAACTTCAGATGTTCAGATGTTAGTCTAATAATACTTCAACGTGTTAAACCTATTTTGTATTCCTATTCTATTCCTCAGTACTGTGTAAGTTAGTGACTGTCAGTGTTGCTGTGTGCTGTTTTCAGGGAGCTCATCCTGTGTTAGGCTGCCTGGTTATGATCCTGTCATTCATCCAGCCCATAGTGGCCTTTATGCGCTGTGACCCACGTGATTCCAAGTAGGTGCCACAAACAAATTGCTGAACTTTCAGAGTCAATTCAATGTCCACGTCTTGCTTTGTAACATAGTATTTATAACCCGTCTGCACTCACATCTACACTGTACTGTGACAAAAACTGCAGAGAGAAAGGTGAACTTAGAAGAATTGAAGTTACGTTTTACCATAAGTGGAGATATTCAAACAGCGTCCATTAACAAAGTCTCAAACGAGACTCTGATAACTCGGACAACCCAAACTGTCAGACCATATAGCCACTCTATGAGGAACAAGGAGCCAGGAAAGTATCAAAAGGCCAGTGACATTTCTGTCCAACTTTTATACCATTTAGCTCTGATGTTATCAAACATAGTCTCTCATAACTTCTCTAGATCAAAACAAGCTACAAGACTACAACTACAAGAAGGTTGATCGTGACATTTTATTAATTATTTTATGCACTAAGAATGCACTGTGATGTTAAGGCTCCAGAGTCTCAATTTATCTCAGATTAATAATGAAAACTATTGTCCCATTGCTCTGCATTTTCTTTATCAGCCTAAGTGAATGGCATTTGATAGTGAAAGCTAATAAACAGAACTTGAGCTAACACTGTTTTGTCAGACTACTGTCTCCAAAGTTAAGTGACAAATGACCAGTACCACAGCTCTTATTCCTTTTTCTTCTCTCTCTTTTCTTCCAGGAGATATGTGTTCAACTGGATACACTCTTTAAATGCACTGGTAATAAAAATCTTGGCCGGTAAGCTCAGCTGCCAAATGTTATCTGTGTTTGTCCGCTTATCTTTTATTGTTGTTGTTGAGAATTACAGACCTGCTTCCTCCCCTTGTTGACGTTTCTATGTACTGTCACACAGAGGCAGCTATATTCACAGGTCTGGCGTGGCTTGATAGCAGTAACAGCCAATGGATGGTGAAAACCATGAGTGGATTTGCTGCCTGGGAATGTTTGTTCTACGTTTTCATTGAAGGCCATTTCAGATGGAAAACTCAATCTTTAGGTAAATACACTTTTTATATGTGTTTGCACAGAACAAAATAAAATGTTGAAATAGCTGCAGTTTCCTGCAGCAGCTTTAACACTGATCTTTTCTTTGCATTACAGATACAACACCAAAAGTGGTAAGACAAAAACATAAAAGTTAATTTAAAAACATCATACTGCTAATTTCTAATGTACATTGCTTTATTTTGTCAGACAAACATTGATGGACTGCTGGTGGGCGTGTTCTTCGCGGGAAACATTGCATTTTTGGTGGCACTGTTGTATGGAATTGGGACGGCAACAGTGGTGCCATGATGGAGCACAAAACCCTAAAGAATTTCCATTGTTATACCAAGAATTTGTATATATTACATTACAAATGTACATTAATGTTTTCTCAAAATCCTTGAACAAAATGTGTAATTTGTAGGGTCTACCTCAAAATAATAAGATAATATTTTAAAATAAAAAATTGATTTTATTAGTTTGTTTGTTGTATAGTCATACAACAAAGTCACACTTTTTTGTTTTTCTACTCACGGACTATATGCTACTGAGTTTTGCATTTCATCTTTTCAGGATTTAATCAGGTCAGATATTACTGACTGCAGCTGAAACAGAACTTTAATGATTAGCTGTGTTTCTGCTTATACTCCATTTAAAAATTACAAATTCCAATGTTGAGACTCTCTGTGATAACCACTAAATCTGAAATTAAAGACTTCTGGTAACATTGGAGTAACAACAGATCCACTAATGGAGCCACAACCATGAACTGTGTGTGTGATGCAGATTGTGATGCTGACACACTGCTCTTTTGTCTTAAAACATGTAATCGTGAAATATTTTATTATGTAAGCTCAAATATTCCTGTTTATGTGATATTACATCATTTATATGTAATTAGTTGGTGTATGAGATTTTATTAAAGTCATTTTTTATTGAAAGTCATAAAGATACAGTACATGGAATATTTCTCAGGAACCTTACTGTTTCATATCCCAACACGGTCTAGATGTAACCCAGAAACATAAAGTAGACTAGGACAGCTTTATTCTAAACATTGACGTATGTGTGCTCTTTAAAAAGGCACGGTCATGGACAGAACCCAGAAAGCATCTCCTCTGAAAATATAAGTCTGCATAAATAATGTCCGCAGGTTCAACGTGTGACAAAGCACAATCGTTTCACTTTCTGTCACTGTGAACACAGTGACGCAGTAGTTTTTCTTGTTCTACTATACTTATTCACACATCTCTTATCATGTAACCTCTTGGCACAAGCTATGACAGTAAAACATCACATGCTGATAACTGTGCAATTAAAATCTATATCACATAACCCCATTTTCGGCCTGTTTGTTGCTTATAGGCTCCAAAATGAGTCATGTCTGTAAATATCCTCAGTTATCCAGGTCAAGGTTATTGCACAATTGGCACACTTATACGAAACATTATGGGGAAATTTTAAGGCTGGTCTCATTACTGTCTAATCCAGAAATAGGGTCTCATGTGTCTATGCACATCTTACCATTAATGTATAAAGTTTATAAAACAGTTTATAAAACAAAAATTGTAGATCAGCCATGAAAATGGAGAAGTGGGTCACATCAGAATTGAGCTACAGTACAACCTCCTATTAGCTTCCATCAGCTGAAAGTAAGATCCTACATACTTCCTCTGACATGGTCTTACACTTTCATAAAAAAGTTTAGACTTTGAAAGACTTTAATTGTTTGTATTTGTATTTTATGTTTGAAGAAAGTGTTATAGTTTGTCCTTCTCATGTACACACACAAACACACACACAACAACTGTTATCTTCTCAGCTTCCTCTTCCTTGTCTCTGATCACCTTCTGGGAATATACAGTAGTTGTTACCAGCAGTGGTCAAAGGTGTATTTGTCTACCTGTAGCCTCTGCCCACTGTGCTATATATCTGTCCTCCTGTCCTCATTTCCATCAGTCATTGTTCTGTCACAGACTCTTAGCTGAGTAACAGCACTAGTCATAGTTTTTGTTTTCCACAAGCTGCATTTTTAACACACTGGAAACTCATCATTTTATTGCAATGGACCGTGTTGTGTTGCTGCTTGTGTGCTTTTCTCCAGTGGTTTGGTGCTTTCCCAATGGTATGGTTACCAGCAGCTGTGATAACATGACGCCCAATCACGGGGTGAATGCACAGACTGGAGCAGCACCCTACACTGTCACTGTGAACCGCAACAGCTATAATATCGGAGATCAGGTCACAGGTAAGTGTCAGATTTATCAGTTCAACTAAACTAAAACTGTGTACTTCCTTCGCACTGTATCTGTATTTGCATATAGTTTTGGTTATGTCTATCTATGTTTTGACATATTTTTACATCACTAATGCAGAGATTTTGGCAGTTTATCTTTAATTAATTATCTTTAATGATGCTCAAGTACAAAGGCAACTATGTTGTGCAAAACCAGATTAATTATCAGTAAGGCTTTTCTGCATGTGAACACTGAACAGGAGTGTTTTGGAATTTTTACTCCCACAGTTACGCTCCAGGCTACTGGGTCAAGCAATTTCCATGGTTTTCTGTTAAAGGCTACACAGGTGGGGAGCCAGACTGCTGTGGGCTCCTTCACTGTGTCAACGACAAGTGCTCAGCTTCTCACCTGCAGTCAGAAATCTGTGAGTTTATTGTAATGTGACCATAATACAGGCTTATAGCAACCGCCACAATATCTGTCACTGGTTCTGGTGCTGGAATAAATATTAATTTACCTGATTAATGACATTCTAAACCACTAAATTATCCATTAATTTAATATATTTTTCCTTTAAAATACAAAGAGTTTTATCTCCATAGTATTGTTTCTTTGCATATAGCAGAAACATGTAATTAGATTGCTAGTGCTACAATGTTGTCAAGGACAAAACATCAATTACCCTCCTAAAGTATATGAAAATGCAAATGAGCATTTCTAAATGTATTTTGTAATTTTGCAGTGCTTTCTTTAGTTTTCTTCTGCTGTTGTGTCATTTGTGTCTAAATTAACTTTATCTGTTGATTTTCATTATAAGTGTTTGCTACACAACATCAGTATGTACTTGTCTGCATGGTGAATAGCACAGCATAGTGCTCCTGTGCCTGGGTGCATAAAAAATAAGCCTACAGATATAAGATTGGATGACCTCCTTCTCTCTCTGTGTTTGTGTGTGCATGTTAAAAAATCAGAACTCAGCTGTATCCCATACATCAGCAAGTCCTAAGACTTCCATTCAAGCAACATGGACACCAGATGCATCAGGAAGCGGATCCATTCAGTTCTCGTAAGGATTGAGTCAACAATTCTGTCCTATTTTAGCCTGTTCTTTTGTGACATCAAGTGACAGAGTATTTAGCTTTTTCACGGACAATCCATCTTGCATAACGTGTGTACTGGTCGGCGCTACTGTTTCTTGTTCTTGTCTTGTCTTGCACAGGTGCACTTTGTGTATTTATAGTTTTTTTTAGTTTTAGAGCATGTGTACATTTTTTATTTAATTTATGTTGTCTTATGTAGCACCTTGGTCCGTTGTTTCGTTTCAATGTGTACTGCCCTGCATATTGTTGAAATGACAATAAAGCCTACTTGACTTGAGTTATTACTACATAACATACATGTGCTTACCACAGTTCATAAAAATTGCTTCTGTTGTCTCTGCAGTGCAACATTTGTACAGAGTTACTCGACATTCTGGGTTGCTGTTAAAAGTTCTGCTCTGACCTTCAGTGGTAACAGTTCTGGTGTCTCCACTAAACAACTAAACATTTCCACAACAACAAAAACACCTGATATCGTCATAGCACATGGTGAGACCCTGCACAGAGGAGGATGGCTCTAATTCAAACCTCACTGTACACTGTTTTTGTCTTTCTAGCAACAGGAGGCAGTAGTATAAAGATTAGTTTTTATTTTACACTGCTAAACACAGCTGTTGGACTTTGATTAAAAAAGAATTGAGTTGTTTGTTGACTTGGGAAATTTAGCATGCAAGTTTTGTTTCAGGATCACTGATGTTGATATCCTGGATGACCACCGGGACACTGGGGATGATCGTAGCTCGATATCTGAAAGGATTGGCTAGAGGACACAAGATGTTTGGCAAGGATTTGTGGTTTGTGGTGAGATAGTGTTTCACAGAATAATACCACACAAGTTGTTTTTTTCATGGTTTATTCACAAAAGAAATGATGCCAAATTACACTCAAGATGTTATCTGTAGACTGCTTGTGAGTCAGTGATCAGTGAGATCTATGGTGTGTTCTGTCTGTACACTGAACTGTTCCTGATTAATGTATTACTGTAGTAACACTGTTCAGACAGCTTGTTCTCTTGTCCCACTATCATGTTCTGTTTGTTTCTCCAGATCCATTTTCCAGTGATGCTTGTGACAGTAGCAACCACAATTATCGCCTTCATCATCATCTTTGTGTACGGCCAGGACTGGGCCGGGGTCAGTGAACCAGCACTGCTGGAACTTATTATTCTTAATGCAGTCTCCATATTGTTGAGGATCTATCTAATCGGCATATACGAGGGCTCAGAATGTTTTTATTGTAGCTTAGTTTAAAAGCAGCAGGAAGCAAAAACATCCACCATGAGTCAGTCCAGAGTTCAGTACACACCTCTAATGCAAGAGTTAACAGACTGGAAGCAACACCATAGATTGGACCGTCTTCCACCAAGATTTTTCTATAGCAGCTTTTAGAGTAGTGTTAAAAATTATGAAATTTATTTAATTATAACTAGTTACACTCACATGAGGCATTTTAGCACTAGTAATCACTCTCACAGAACATTAAAAAATAATTGTTGCATCCTCCTCAGTAATAAAGAATATATTATTAAATATTTAACTTCCTATTTTGTACCACTATTCCTCAGTACTGTGTATTTAGTTAGTGACTGTCAGTGTTGCTGTGTGCTGTTTTCAGGGAGCTCATCCTGTGTTAGGCTGCCTGGTTATGATCCTGTCATTCATCCAGCCTATAGTGGCCTTTATGCGCTGTGGCCCACAAGATTCCAAGTAGGTGCCACAAACAAATTGCTGAACTTTCAGAGTCAATTCAGTTTCCACTTGGTATTTATAACCAGTCTGCATTCAAATGTAGACACACTGAACATACTGGGTCACAAACCAAACAGAAAACATTTGCACTTTGACAAAAAAATCAAGTTCTACCTTAAGTGGAGATATTCATAGTTCATGGACAACCCAAACTGTCAAAAAGTCTAAATTAGCAAGCACAATGTAAATATTTAGTTTTTTAAAAAACTTTTTTGGAACTTTAACTTTGTCTTTAAAAGAGCGAGCCTTAATCTCAGGTGGCTTTCTTTGAACCAAAACAAATACTCAATTTGAAATGACAACTCGCAATTGGGCCTTTTTTTTTATAAGTTTAATTAGGAGGCAGGGTTACAGGCCTTACAGCTAAATAAACCCACAGTTTACAAAAGGTTTGTATGCAACCCATAAACATGAAGTGGACTAGAACAGCTGAGACACAACACGTCTGGTCACATTTACACTTAGTTATTGTGGCTTTAAGTTTGTTTATTAATTAAGATTTTATTTTTCTAGTGTATCATGTGCTGTCTCAAACCAGCCTACTTCTACTAATTGAATTGCAAAAGATGTGGCTGAAAACTAATAATTAGAACCAGAGCTAACATGGTTTTGTCAGGCCACTGTTTCCAAAGCTAAGTTTCATGCTCATAAATGCAGTTTTGTTAAGTAGCAAATGACCATTGCTGCCATTTTTACCTTAGCTGTTGATCTTCTCTTCTTTTTTTTTTGACAGGAGATATGTGTTCAACTGGACACATTCTTTAAATGCACTGGTAATAAAAATCTTAGCCGGTAAGCTCTTGACCTAAAGGCCCTTAATGTCTTCTGCTTGTGTCTGTGCTTATTGTTTATTGTTGACTTCTGTGCTGTCACACAGTGGCGGCCATATTCACAGGCCTGGAGTTGCTTGATGACAGTGACAGCCAATGGATGGTGAAAACAATGAGTGGCTTTGCTGCCTGGGAATGTTTGTTCTACATTTTCATGGAAGCCCATTTCAGATGGAAAACTCACACTAAAGGTAAATACAGTTAAATTTATTTAATATGTATTATTTATTTTGTCTAAATGTCCTTCAGCAGCTTTAACACTAGTCTAATCTTTCATTTACAGACATATTGGATTCAAGAATGGTAAGACAAAAAAATAAAATAAATAAAATAACAACATACTGCTGATTTCTAATGTAAATTGCTTTGTTGTTTCAGACAAACATTGATGGACTGCTGGTGGGTGTATTCCTCGTGGGAAACATTGCATTTTTGGTGGCACTGTTGGTTGGAATTGGGACGGCAACAGTGGTGCCATGATGGAGCACAAAACTTTTTCCAGTATTACAGGAATTTGCCAAAATTTGTGATTTTTTTACAATCTGAATATACTCAAAAAAAATGCTCAGTTAAAGGCCCCAATGCAGAGATTTACTAATGCTTTAGTTGTAAAGCCATACAAACCCACAAAAGAACTCACAATGTGTGCATATGTAATCGTGCGTAGTCATTAATTTTTGTATGTAGGTGCACAACAACAAACAGGTATAAGCAACTTCTATTTTTATAGACTGTGTAGCCATTAGTTGTTATACTCTCCGTCATGTGGGAAATTTAGTACTTCCTATTTTAATTAAACAATAACAAATATTACATAATTAATAGTAAAAATGATCTGAGGCCATTATTTATTTAACAAAATGTAGCCATATCTGGAAAAAAAAAAGTGTCCCCCATGATTCAGTAGCATGTTGATCCCCCTTTAGCATTTTCACATGACTGTAGACTGCTTGTTTTATTTCCAAATCAAGATTTATGTTGTTGATGTTTGTGACTTCAGTGATCAGCTCTATTTCTGCTTTTACATTTAAAAATGACTTAGAGATCATATATGCACATTATGTGCATCATCAAAGGAGTGGATGCCTGTGGCTTACTTCTAGGTGACAAAAGGACCATAGAAAACTCTGAGCACTAATTGCCTCGACAAACCACCAAAACCTGTACTTCCACATTCAAAAAATACTTATCCATCAGGACCTTTAAAATCTGGCAACACTGGATCCACAGTCACAACCATGCACCATGGTGTGATACTAACAATGGGACTATGCTCCTTCTCTGGACCCAAAATACAATTTATAGACAAAGGGTCTACTGTATTTTAACTTTGATATGTTGAAATATGTACAATCTTGAAATTTAATAATGTTTAAGTCCTTTTAAAGTCTATTTGTCTTTATGTACTATGCCTCAGTTTAATATAATTGTTTTGTATGTGTAATATATACTGTACATCTTTTCCAGGAATCTTAGTATTCCATATGTGTATTCAGCATAATACAATGCTAAACAGCTTTATATTTTCACAAACTGGTTTAAAATGTTTCTATGCAACAGATTAATTCAACATAACAACACAAATTTCACAAGACTGACAGCAGCAATGGAAATATCTACATTACAATATCTATATTAGAAATATTAGCAAATACATAACTCAACCAATAGAAAGCAATTGAAAATACATAAAGTTTTCAATTTTTCAAAATCTAGACATTACACAACATGTGGCATATAGTGCAAAATATCAGAGGTAGCCACTGTAGCACAGTATGCTTGTTTGTACGGTATGAATGCATGTATATATGTATGCGTGTATGTATGTAATGTTATATACATGTACTGAAGAAGAATAGCCTTTATTGTCATTGTACATCATGTATACAAATGAAAAACATTTTTTGGACAGGCTGTCCCTTTGAGGTGCCAAGGGTCAGGGGTTTTGGTGGCTTGTCCAAGGACACCTCAGCACATGGACACAGGGAATCGAACCTGCTAACTCTCAGGTTGAAAGACGACTGCTCTGCCAACTGAGTTACTTGCCACCCATAACTTATTCTGCAGCCAAGATCATGACTAGTGTCTGGCGGTGTGCACTGCATTTCACTGTGGTTACGTCAGCCTGGTGTGAGTGTTTGTCAGCCTAAACCTACACCACAAAGCAACAAAGGGAAGGCACCTGCAATGGCCGGGAATCGAACCCGGGTCAACTGCTTGGAAGGCAGCTATGCTCACCACTATACCACCATTGCTCTATGTATGGATGTATGTATGTGTGAATGAATATGTATTCAATTTATTTATAAAACAAAACGATGTAGCTGAGCCATGCAAAATAATACAGAAGTAGGTTTAACATGTGCCTATAGATGCCACAGAGTGAGAACAGCTTCGGTTCATTAGGTGAGTGGCAACATCTGTAACTGCCAAGAGAGCAAAAAGAGTGAGCAGATAGAGAGTGTGGTATTTGGGAGCAGTACTGTTGTGGGTTGGTGGAAGTAACATCCTCGCCAAATGCAGTAAAAATAATAGTTTTGCTACACTCTCTGGGAGACCAATGCCAACGCTGAAGCGAACCAAGCAGGTGTTTTTGATTTTGGTGTCTCACAGGGAAATTTTTTCTCATGAGTCTTTGAGTTTCTTTGAGTTTTTGGACATAATAAGGGAAAGAGCGGAAACATAAACACAATTTTAACCCTACCAGTCCACCTCCTGACTGGCCTTGAAGGCTGATCAAAGAGGCAACTGTAGCTCCTGCTTATGTCCATGTTCACGAGTTGGCCTTTTCAGTCAATGCCCATGTTTTAAACGCCTACACTGATTCTACATGCAGTCAACACTTCCTGTGGTTCAGAGGTAGTTTCCTATGTTGATGTCACCACCTCCAGTCCTGTTCCTGGGTAGGTTGATGATGCCACACCAGTTTCCGTTGGCAGGTGGGTTGATGTTAAAGCCATTGCATCCTCAGTTCCTCTTCTCTGCTGGGGTTCACACAAAGGTTTTAGCCAGCCTTCTGTTTGGTTCCAGCTGAATAACAAGTGTCAAATGTCTTTTCTAGTTTGTCCAGAAGGTGGGGTAAGAGACATTACTGAGACTGATTTTGGGCAATAAGTATTCAAAGAACAAAATATTTGTTTTTAATACAAACACACAATTACTTCTCTGATGTCTCTTTTTGAAATAATAAAATCAGTTTTACAAAAATAAAATAAATCACCAGCCTGATCTTTTAATATTCCAAAGCTACCACCAAATACTGTAAACAAAAACACACACACAAAACTTGTCCCACAGTGACATTACAGACTATTAAGTTACACCCCTACAAATCTATAACTACTGTAACCTCTGAGGTTAAATCTCTTTTGCTAAGGTTTGGTTCTTGACCTTAGCGATTAAGACTGTGTGGGATTTAACTGTTTTATTTTGCATTACAGAAAGTGTATTTTCCAAAGGAAAAATGTGAAAGTAGCATACTGTTGAAGGAAGCTAGCAAGGGTGGCTGGGTTGAAGCCTAGAAGAAGCCTATCCAGAAGCAGGGATCAAAGTGAAAATATAGCCAGGACTAGGTAGGTACAGTTAAAACCAGAAGTTTACATACAGTGTATGAAAAGACACATAACCTTTTTTTCCACTGTCTGACAATAAATCTGACCAAATCCTTCCTGTTTTAGGTGAGTCAGAACTACCAAAATGATTTCTATTTGCTAAATGCTAGAATAATGAGAGAGATTTATTTTATTATTTTAATTTTATTTTCATTATTTTATTTAAGTCAGTTCTTTACATACACTAAGATTACTATGCATTTAAACAATTTGGGAAAGCCCAGATGATGATGTTATGGCTTTGGAAGCTTCTGATAGGAAGGAAAGAGTTTCTGTGTCCCAGAGAGAAGGTTGGCTGAAGCTGGTAAGACAGTGTCATTATCCACAGTAAAATGAGTCCTATATCGACATGGGCTAAAAGACCACTCAGCAAGGAAGAATTACTCCAAAAGCAAAATAAAAAAGCAAGATTATAGTCTGCAAATGCACACAGGGACAAAGACCTTAATTTTTAGAGACATGTCCTGTGGTCTGATGAAACTAAAATTGAACTGTTTGGCCATAATGACCAAAAGGGGTAAAAAGGAGGAAGCTTGAAGCTTGAGAATACCATCCTAAATGTGAAGATATAAAGTACGGGGGTGGCAGAATTGTTGGTTTTATGGGTGTTAATACACTCAGAGATACAGACATGAAAGTGTGTTTTAGGCAGGCAAAGACTAAGTTAAGCTGTTGAGTACTGATTTGTATTGGAGTGTAGATTGCTATTCTGTGTCTGTAGCCTAAACGCCATCACACAGATCAGGTTTTGCTCAGGTCTGATTACTAACTGCAGGCTGTGAAGTAGGAGGAGTGTGACTATTTGCGGCTATTACTAATTATAACACAATGACTGAAAAGCCAAATCTTTTGTTACTGCATACAGACCACAGAAACACCGATGCTCACTCAAGCCTTACTTTTCTGAGAATTGTTCCTTATTGCATTGCTTTTTGAGAAAGAAGGCTATGTGCAATACCTGTCATGCAACACAACTTAATCCTGTCTATTTTAAAGGTTAGGGAGTTTTCTCACCATGGACTTCACAAGCACTTACTCAATGATTGTGATCTAGAGTATAGCTCTCACAAGATGAGAGCGGGGTTTTACAGATGACTGTTTACAAAGGTAACAAAGAAAACTTTAAAAATGTTAGCTTGTGATAAAAAATGCCTGAAAAAAAAAACAGAATCTGGAATCTTTGTAATAACAGAGTGAAGTGATGGTTTTGTCTTGTACAAGACATACCTGCACATTAATTACTGTAATTGACTTGGGCAATGCGTTTAAACATACAATATTTTTTCAGCTGCTTTGACAGCTAATTTAGTTAATTTGACACATCACATGGTATTATTCTGTTCCCTTCTCTGAGGAAGTATGCTTTTAAAAACACCAAAGGCCTTGGTCAAGTGTATATATTCTTCCACATCTAGGCTGAAACTAATTTCTTTGAATAAATAATACTAGCCTTATCTCTTGCACCTGGCAAGATATGTCTAAATCTTTCCCTTTGTTTGTGGACAAAAGCAATGGATGCATGACTGTTGTGTTAAGGTTTTTTGTGATTGCATACATTCTAGTTGGAGACTTTAGCTCATTGTCTCAAAGTTATAAGACATAACACTTGGAGATACAGTACAGTATAGTAATATAACAGTACAGTATAGTAGTATAACATGTCACTTGTTTTCAAAATAAAACTACAATCAAAACATAATCTTTTTTTCAAAATAGCAACAATTGAACTACTTTTAAACAGCAAACTTTAAATATTGTGTTTTCATACACACCTTTGTAAAAGATTGTAAAGAACATATACTTACCTTTCAATAAACTCAGACTCACAAAGGCAGATAGTTGTCTTTGTATTCTGTAGTAAAGATTGAATTCCTCTGTACTTGTGTTTCACTGTAAACAAGCACCCAAGACAATACCCGAATCACCATGGAGCTCCTCCCCTTATGTACAGCTGTGGATGTGTGCTATGGATGTGTGCTATAATTACATTTTAGCCAAACACATACGAGTGGTGCGCACATGTTTACATACTTAGTATAGATCTAATCTCACTCCTATCCTTAAGAAGAACAAGCATCAGCATGGTTGAACTCAAGTCTCAACTCGAGTTTTCACAATTTCTACTTTTAAAAATGACTAATACCTTAGTGGCTGTGCAGAACATGGTGGAGTGTAGCAGATGGCGGAAGAGCATAATGAAGATATTTTGTTATGTATCTGACGTTCAAACAGGTTGAGACCAAACATTTTAATAAAGTAACATTACTCCAAGAAAACATTTATTTTCAGCCAAAATATCAGAGTATCTGACAGTTTAGAGGCTACAAAGTTACTAAACTTTTATGGTTATGATAAAAGACTGGTCTGACTTAATGTTAACAGGAAGAAAAAGGCACAAGTTTTAATTCAACAACAATGTTTAGCATTGAGGTGTTTTTTTTTAAGAGATACGAGAATACTTTAATGCTCCTTAATGGGGAAATTCACATTTTACAGGACAATACAGAGCAAGTAAAACAAAGTAAATGAAAAATGTAATTAATTAATGAGTTCTCTTTAAGAGCCTCTACGCTGTATGCGTCTTGTGCAATGTCTTTCATATAAATAGGAAACATGGTTACCATATTTGATAAACACTTGATTGTCTGAGTGCATTAAAAGGCCCATTGGGGCAAGCTGCTGTGTGTGCAGCTTGTATGTAGGGTGGCATATAGCCACCCAATAGAAGCTATTCAGTTCCATCACATGTACATGTGATGGACTTTGTCTTCCTTTTGTGGTAAAAAAAAATATTCAGAGCTGGTTTTGCATGCGTCACAGCCTGCATCACTGCACAGGTTGTAAAAGCTCCAGGGAAATCACACCCAACACACCTGCTAGATTAATATCCACAATGACAGTCGGTAATGACAACACCAGTCCACTGAACAAAGCTTATTATCGATTCTTGCTTTGTGCCTGGAACTGGACTGCATGCACTTTATTGTCTGTGTTGGTATATTATAAACCCCAGAATAGCACAGGCTATGATGATGAAACATGATATGGTTTTTAGCATTGTGGATGTGGTGTACCACAAACAGTTCTCCACAAACACACACATGGACTTTCCAGCTGTATTTCCCATATTATTAAAGTCCCTTTTCATGGACAGTGAAACAATGTTTTTTTGGACTCTAAAAAATAACATTTGGCAAAGAAAACAAAACAGTTTGCACTAAACTTTTTTAAGTTGTAACAGCATCTTATGAAATTAAACTACCAAACTACATCAGCCTTTCTCAACCGGGGTGCTGAGGCACCCAGGAGTGCCATCAAATGTATAATACAAATTATTAAAAATTCATCAGCATTTGCCTCCTATAATCCTATCAATATCACAACATCAATGCAGTTTATAACTATAAATGTCACAATCTCTGGTTTACCTGCTTGCCTGCTTGTCTTGTCCTTACTGTGAGTTATTGCTGAGTTGATCTGTCTTCACCTTACCAATAACTCTCAGTATTCTGATCATAGTTATCCCTGGAATCCTGTGTATACCTTCTAACCTGCTACCTGCTTTCTGAGTGACGCTATGTCAATGTCTGAGACATTGGACTTTTTAGGGAATCTGTATCTGGAAAACAGACTGAGGGATCACACTGTGTTTGACCTTGGGCCGACTATTGCCTTGCAGTATTGGATTTGTGGATTTCCCGTTGTTTTTGTGGAGACCTTCCCTGTGTATGATCCTGGACTGGCTTGATTAACCCTGTGTGCTTGGACCACCATTTTGAGCTTCAGATTGTGTATAGCCCGAGTGAAATTACAGGACAAAAACATTGGTGCCTGAAACTCGACCTGTTCTCCTGGCCTCCTGTTATCTTCAATAACATATCTCGAGTGCTTGTGTTACAACTAATATCTCTGGAACTTACCTGTTCATCCCAACGGAGGCTGCCATTTTGGAAGGAAGTCGCATCACGCCACCACTATCACTTCTGGGTAATAGTTCCTCCATCTTTGTAGTCCATAGCCAGTTTCAGTCTCACTCTGACAGCTTGCCTCCTACCTGCAACTCCTGGAACAACATTGACCCTCTTACTATCACTCCTCCACCTACTTGTCACTCTGGAAAGCGCAGCATCCACCTCTATTAGTTCGCCACCTACCTGTACCTCCAGGAACCAACTCCACCTTCTCCTTCTGTCAATCTGCCACCTACCAGTAACTCCTCAACCTCCTGTCCTCCGCTGATCTCCAGGGCTTCTGCACTCTTACCACCTGACTTGTAATAAAGCTTTATCTAAACCAGTCATTTCAGTCTCTCGTGTCTTCTGGTAACATGGAGTCAGCACCAAAATCTGTCACAATAAGATACAATGCTATGAGTTCAACAGACTGTGTGTTGAGTAGACATCTGAGTGATTAATTGTACTTTAGGTTACATGGCGCAGTGAGGATACACTTAAAAAATACTCATGCGCCACAACCACAGCTGTTGGTTGAAATGGGGTTAACAGCAGAAGCAGGAGTTCAGTGGCTAAAGCTAGCTAGAAAATTAGGTCCTACTGCATGTGAGATAAAACAAGACTGGACAAAAGTAAATAATATGCACACCTGCCAGGAACTGAGCAGCAGAGTAAACTACTTAAAGTTATGGTTGATCACCCTGAGTTTCATAATCCTTTAAAATGACAGATGGCCTTCATATTTTTTCCATCATTGTTTAAAAAATTCGATCAATGACAGACAGTTCTTGGTTAATGCTGCCTCCCAACACCCCAGACTCAGGTTTCCCAGTGCTAGCATCTGAGTTTTATGGTATATTGATTAGTTTAATTGTTTATTGAATTGATGCTGCAGATCTTGACTTGTATTGAGACATTATGAGTGTTTCATTTCAGTATTGTGGTGAAATAACAAAATTAATATTTATGAACCTGACTAAATATAAATATTATAAATGCAGAAAACTTATGTCGTGTATGTTTACCGTTGGCCTCCACTCAGTGTTTCATACAGTACATCTATTCCCCTCCTCCCCAGAATCATTGTTTCTAGATGGACACCTGAGCTCATTTAAGTTGAATAGGAGCAGTATACTGTGTCATGCTTTGTCTCTACACATTATGTTGCTGCTAGTGTGGTTTGATGCTACAGCTCACAAGCAGTTGCAGTGGTTGGAGCTTGGCAGTTTGGGTGAGTGGTTTGTCAAATGTGTGTCATGAGGACTCACATGCAATGTGATGTAAGTGATTGGTTTAAATAAAAACATACAACAAAAGTGGTCCATGAAGTTTGAAAGTTGTGGGCACTGATCAGGCAGGGAGCTTTTACAACCAACAGCATCATAAGATACATTATATTTGTCTTATGTAATGAGGAAGCTGAGCCACTAACACAACATGAAATAATCACATCACGTAGCTGCTGTTGTTTTGCATACAAAGAAGAACATGTTTGCCTCCCTCCGGCGAGATCACAATGATATTTCCTCTTTAAAAGCTGCAGAAAAGTCTACCGTGTGATTGTGTGGACATCATTATAAGGCTTGATTTTAACCTTGATGAACAATAACTTAACACAGAACAGTCACTAGCAACATCCACAACAATCGAATGTCTTATAAAGATATATCCTTCTGCAGTTAAATATTTACAAAGGAACTCACTACTGATGTATGACAGTGATCATAATGATATCATTAAATTTTCTACTATAACATGGAATAAAATCCTGCTCAATTATCTGATGGTTCTGTCTCAGCATGTATTCAGGAGAATACACTGCATTGAATGATTTGACTACAATGGATCACAACTGGGATCATTTTAAACAAAGTTGAGCCAGTTCATTAATCAACTACCCAGACAACAAAAATCTGGTGCATGTCATTAGGTTTGCACTGTTTGTGTTGACAAATGCATACTTTTATATCTATCAGGGTGGGTTATTTTAATATTCCCATATTTAGCCTACCAAACGAAGGTATAAATCAGTTTCTAATGTTTTCTAATGATCTGACATCCTTTTAATCAAATAGCAAACATGCTAGATGCTTCATGCTGCTGGAAAGCAGTTCTAATGTTTAATGTTTATACAGACACTTGAAAGTGTCAGTGTTTTTCATTGCGGCATGCAGGCGGTGTCCTGATGTCACCGCTGTGTCAGTAATAGTGTAACTCTAACCATGCACCAGGCTTAAAAAATACAGCATGTAGTTCTCCTTTCTGCCACCAAGACTTTATATGTTTATGTAAATGTTCCTTTTAAAAAACTGTTAGGTTAGGATAGGTAATTCCAGATTAAATAACCAAAGTACACTTTAGATTGAAAAAATCTTTTTGAACCACTGATAATATGGCTGATTTTTTTCTGAATGAGTTTTGAATATTGAGAATGGATCTATTCTATATTTAAGTGATATTTTAATTTAACTAAGAGACCTTTTTTAATTACACTTCAGACAATTGATTCAAAATTCTGCTGCCAGAAGGAGATACAAAAAATACAATACACCAGTTGTTACGCAGGCTGCATGTCAGCTTCCATAGGAAGTTTTTAGCTTCTGCATGTTAAACTTTATATTCATCAGAACAAACAACAGCAACAAAGATTTTACTATTATTCTGATCTGACTGAGCTGATTGTGACTGAGCTACAAAAGGCACAGTAATGTACAGATCAGTGGAGAGTATCTCTCCAGACATGTCAGCAGTTTAAATTTGTGACAAAGCATGATGGTTTTACCTTCTGTCAGTGAGGATACAATGACATCAGTTGTTTTGGCTGTTCTACTGCGTTTTTAAAAATATCTTTTTTAAAATTCTGCCATGTCATGGTGTTGACGTCATTTACTGGCACCGCTCACACATTTGTACCCCCCTCCCAACACCCACGTACCTCTCATGTTTTATGTTTCATGAACTGTGGTGGTTTTGGCTTTCATTTAAGTTATTGTGTAACCTACAATCTACAACAGCCAAGCTTTTTATGCTGATAAATAACTGTGCAATCAAAATTCTCGAAATGTGCTGATGATAAGCTTGAGAAGGAAAAGGCTCACACACACTCACAGGTTTCTTCTCAAGCACACAGACACACTCCTGTTACTGCCTGCAGGGAATATAGAGCAGTTGCTACCAACAGAGGTGTATCAGTCTACCTGTAGCCTCCTCCCACAGTCTATACATCTGTCCTCCCCCCCACCCCTCTCTAAGTCGTTGTTTAAACTCCTGAGCTCCTCTCAGCTGAGTGGCAACTTTAGTCACAGTATCTCTTTTCCACAAGCTGAGTTTACGAGCAAACTGGAATCTCATCATTTTATTGCAATGGACCAAGTTGTGTTGCTGCTGGTGTGCTTTTCTCCAGTGGTTTGGTGCTATTCCGATGGTAGAGTTACCGGCAGCTGTGATAACATGACGCCCAATCATGGGGCGAATGCACAGTCTGGAGCAGCACCCTACACTGTCACTGCGGACCGCAGCAGCTATAATATTGGAGACAAGGTCACAGGTAAGCATCATATTTATCAATTCAACAAAATTATTAAATTGTATCCATTATTTTCTTTCTTCCTTCTCTCTGTATTTCTATTTGGAAACAGTTCTGAATATGTCTGTCTAGTTTTGGACGTATTATGTCATTCTCCAAGAATCAGCTGCAAAGATTTGTTCAGATGAATATGTAAACTATCAGCAATTGTCAGTATAGATTTTTAAAACTTCTAAGATTCACTACTAATTAAAAAGTTTAAACACAGAGGAATGACCATGTTTTTCATGAAAAGAATGTCTTCTGCTGCATTACTATATTGCAATATGGTTTTCTAATGGTCAGACATTCTTTTAATTGAATAGCAAACATGCTTTTGGAACAGTTCTAATATTCTAATATAACAGTAATATTTACTGTTTACTGTTTACACAGACACAGACTCATGAAAGTGTCAGCGTTTTTCGTTGCGGCATGCAGGCGGTGACACAACGATGTCGCCGTTGTGTCAGTAATGGTGTAACTCTAACCATGCACTAGGCTCAAAAAATACAGCATGTAGTTCTCCTTTATATCAAGTTTTTGTATGTTTATGTAAATGATCCTTGAAAAAAACTGCTGTTTCCAGGTAATTCCAGATTAAATAACCAAATTACACTGTAGATCAAAAATGTTTTTGAACCACTGATAGAATGGATGATTTTTTTTCTGAATGAGTTTTGAATGTTGAGAATATTTCTATTATATCTATATCTAAGTGATATTTTAATTTAACTAACAGACCTTTTTTTTTATTACACTTCAGACTCTTACAGCCCACTGTACTTAAACTAAAAGAGCATATGGTTTTCTAAATTTTTTATATTGTGTAAAATCTGGATTCATTGTGAGTATTGCTTTTCCGCATGTGAACACTGAACAGGAGTGTTTTTGAATTTTTACTCCCACAGTTACGCTCCGGGCTACTGGCTCAAGCAATTTCCGTGGTTTCCTGTTAAAGGCTACACAGGTGGGGAGCCAGACTGCTGTGGGCTCCTTCACTGTGTCAACAACAAGTGCTCAGCTTCTCACCTGCAGTCAGAAATCTGTGAGTTTATTGTGATGTGAACATAATGCAGGCCTATAGCAACCACCACACTATCTGTCACTTTAAACCTTTCCTACACAACATCAATATGTACTGTACTTTGTGTGGACACTGCCTGTATAGTGAAAGGCACAGCATAGTGCTCCTGTGCGTTGATGCCTAAATAATTCTTAACAATCAGGTGATAAGCTTTCAGATATAAGATATAAATGTCTGCATTTGTGTATGCATGTGGGGACGTCCAGAACTCAGCTGTATCCCATACATCAGCAAATCCTATGCCTTCCATTCAAGCAACATGGACGCCAGATGCACAAGGAAGTGGATCCATTCAGTTCTAGTGAGCTTTAATTCAACCATTTTGGTTTATTTGAGTCTGCTCAAGTTTCAGAATGAACTGATTATTTTTTTCATGACTGAGTCATTGCTGCCTAATACCCATGTGGTTACCTTGATTTATGAAAATTGTTTATGTTGCTCTGCAGTGCAACCTTTGTGCAGGCTTCTAAGACATTCTGGGTTGCTGTTAAAGGTCCTGTCCTGACCTTCACTGGTAACAGTATTGGCGGGTCTGCAGCTGCCTCTACTACACAAACAACAACCACTGCCACCCCTACTTCAGTAAAAGGTGTAAGTAATGGTGGGCTAAAGGTAAATTCATTGAACAATAGTGTAGACCAAATAAAGAAAAGCCCTTGAGTTTCCTGGTGCAAGATCAGGGGTATCTGAACAGTTGTATTAGACAAGTTTCATGTGTGAACCTGTACATTCTTGTAAAAGGCAGGTTTTTCTCATTTTAGCTTAGTGAATCAAGGGATAAATGCAGTTATGTTTAGAAAAAGGTAAAACTAACAACAAGAAGGTCCACCAGCTAAATACACATACATTTTAAACTACTTATTTCAGTAATTCTAGTGGATGAAAATGCCAGCAGATGTGTGCTTAAGATTAGATAAGGACCATAGTTATGGTAAATGGAGAACATTTTCAGACATTCATCTAGCATGCAAGATTAATGTCCATTGTACTGCCGTGACTATCATATTAACATGTCTGTAATGCTTAATCCCTTTTTCGTGCAGAACATCTCCAGTGCAAACTGTGGTGTCACCAAGACCTGTTTAAGTGAGCCTTCCAACTGTGATCCCTCAGTCAGCTCAAATTGTTATTTCATGTCTGCCGTGATGTTGTCTACCAGCAGCGGAGCTGTCCGCTATGAGATGATGGGTCCTTCTAATGGATACATTGCTTTTGGATTCTCAGATGATGAGACAATGGTAATGTAAAGCTAAAAACATCCCAACAATGCATCATTAATACCTGCACATCAACTAAAGTGGTAGTTTTAACTTCTGTCAGAGCAAAGATAATGTAAAAGTACTGCATAAAAGTTTAAACGAAACAAGGATGTGAGTGACCCTTTTCACTGCTTATAGTATAATGCTAGCTTGTATTGTAGTAGTAGTGCAGTACTGCAGGCTATATTCATCAGATGGCAAATCAGGGCAAAATTATCACCAACATCAAAATATTTTCCTTAAGAACCTCACACTTTTCCAGTAGAGTCATCTCAAGCAAAGTCTAGAGTGTGCTGTCAATGAGCCACTGCCTCCACAGTTCATGTTCTTAATTCTTTCTTGTTGATGGGTAAAGATACCAACACTCTGAAAGTACATAAGATACATTAGAATAATTTTCCATGTGACGAACCATCCGTTCTCTAAGGGTTATTCCCAAGAGCTGCATGACAAAAAACTGTATTATATGTCATATGTCCTATTCATGTTCCTGTGCACAGGAGACAATTCTTTGCTGTGCTTGGCTGAACAGCAGCATTGTTATTCCAACCAAACATGTTTGAAAAGAATGTAACCATTACGTGTGATTGAAAAAGTTCATTAATTTTTATCCTTACATCTGTCTTTTCAGGGAAATGATGATATTTACATCTGTGGCATAGACAGTAATGGTTTGCCGACATTGCAGCATGCCCATTCAACTGGAAAAAAAACTCCAGACATAATTTCTCTGGTACTGAAGTTCACCTGAAACCACTAATTCATATCAGAATTTTTCATTGAGTTTACAGTAGGCGAATTGTGAACATGTAACTGTGGATCTGACTTGATGTTAAAATTATTTCTAACTGTCTATCAGGGGGATGTTTCTAATTTAACGGCAACAATGCAGAACAATGTGATCAGCTGTTCCTTCATTACCACGAACGCTATATCTACACAGAGGGCCGTCCGCTCCAGCCAAACCTACTATATCCTGTTTGCCTATGGACCCAGTAGCAATGGTAATGTAGACATTGTGTAATGATGGAAGAGGAAGCAATCTTTGTTACCAACTACTAGAACAAGGAGCCAAATGGAACAAACAGTAAATAATCACGGGCCTTTAAATAATTGAGATTTTCTGATCTGATCATTTTCACTGCACAAAAAGCTGTGGAAATGATCAGATCAGAGAATTGATAATTGTATTAACCCTGTTTTCATAGATTTGGTCATGTAAGCGGTTAAACTAACATTGTTGTCAGACAAGACAATATTGGTGCCAGCGACATGTGGATTAACACACGCCGCTAAGAAAAGGTGAACCCAATTAAATAACCAGTACAGCAGGGAGGGGAATTTATTTACAAAATATTGAATGTGAGAATGAAGGTAGATCTACTGCTTGGTTCAGCATGCAGAGATGAATAGACAGTTCTGGAAAAAAAAGTTAAGTAGCAGGAATGGGCTAAAAGAGATAAATGAGAATAGAAAGTGACTTAGTGGGATAAAGTGAGTCTGGGCTAGGAATTACGCTAGGTACTCTAGGTACTCGCCAATTTCTTACAACCACTGCCTTTCCTCTATTCCTCTTGTTCACTTTCCCTCCTTGCCACCAGTCACGCTGCTGCTCAGTAATGAAATAGCATGATTTAACATGATTATGAGTAGAAAAATAACTGTAAGGGTCTAAATTCAACTCCTGTAGTCATCTACAGTATTTGGAAGTTCTGAATTACAATAATCCCTGTCTGCTTGTTGTGTCTCTCCTACAGGACAAATCCAGATTCATACAGGTACCTTCACCAGCAGTGACAAAATAGATTTAACCAGTGTTCAGCTTCTTGCAACAAAAACAGAGACGCCTGATATTGTCAAAGCTCATGGTGAGAAACTGCACAGAACAATGTCTCCAATAACACTAACTCAAACCTTACTGTGTATACAGTACATACACACAGTGATCCAAAACAGCTACACATCTGCAAACTTTGCAAATATTCAGGGTCCCTAATAATTTGTGGACATATAAACATGTCTTTAGCACCATCAGTGTAGACAAGAATTGTAGTAAGCACATCCTGGCATTCCTGAAGAGGAACCCTTTTCATTTTGGACAAGGCATGGACTGCTGTATTGTTTTAAATAGAAGTTTATCTTTTAAGTAGAACTTTATCTGTTCTATTATGCAAATATGACTAAACATACAGTATAACAGCGTAGTCAAGGTCAACGTTGTTAATTATCACTGTATCAGTCTAAAGGTATTAATCACACATGTAAGGTCTATGTGACACACTTTAACTGGGTTGCACCACTGGGCGAACCATGACCTGGATGACCGAGAATCTCCACAGACATCCTTATGAGTTCAGTAGGTTAGCTTGCATCAATAGTGTCAGTGAGACAAATACAGGATTTTTACAAGCCTGGACATTGATTCTATCCAATACTGGACTTGATGTAATGTGAACACAACGATCTATCATCACTCAAAAAAACAATCTGTAATATAACCAGCTTACTACTATTTGAAAAAACTTCCGGTATTAAGGTATTATCATTCATCATATCTTTTGTGCATTATGGAAAACGTATTTTATTCTGCTTTCAATCTATAAAAGATGGATGTTTTTATCAAGCTGACCATTATCAATACAAAGGATATATTACTGTATTGTGTTGCAGACATCTATGTCAGGAGCATGGACTGTAATCATTCTGGTGATTACCTGAGTTGGTTAACATTTTATGTTAAACACGAAAAGTGTAATTGAACCACAAAACACATGAAAACCTGTTGTCATTGCCATCTGATATTTGTTATGTTGGGGCAGAAGGAAGAAATTAAATAACCAGTACAGCAAGAAAGGGAATAATAAGATTTATTTACAAAATATTGAATGTGAGAATGAAGGTTGATCTACTGCTTGGTTCAGCATGCAGAGATAAATGGACAGTTCTGTAATGGAAAAAAAAAGTTAAGTGGCAGGAAGGGGCTAAAAGAGATAAATGAGAATAGAAAGTGACTGAGTGGGATGAAGTGAGTCTGGACTGGGAAAAACACTAGGTACTCTGAGCGAGAGAAGGAACCTGACAGGCTTCTGGTGAGGAAGAGGGTCCGGATGCTGTAGCTGAGGTTGGAGGGCTTTAGAAGGTGCATAGTGAGCTGAGGCAGAAAATACAGCAGTGCTCCTCTTCGCGTGCACACAGGTGAGTATTTATTATAGTATTTTATCCAAAGGAGAAAACAGCTCAAAAAGAGGAGGTCAGAAAAATCCACAGTACAGTCTCATTGCCCACAATCTGTAACACAGTGAGGGATAAGAGCAAAGAGGAGATCCAGGAAAAAGCAAAGGTCTGAGTACCAGAGAGACAGAAAGAGAATAACTCCGTCTTTCAGAGAGTTAGGCAGAGGCGAGATCAAAATCCAACAGGTCCGTATTCGGTTCACAAGATATCAGGTTACAAGGTTTGCTGCGTGGCTGGAGAGTTGAGCACACACTCAGGACAATCGGCCGATTGAGACAAGTGAGAACAAAAAGAGAAGAGGTAGCACAGGTGACAACAATAACAGTAATGAAGGTAAAGCAGACCGTGCAGCGACAAGGCAGCAAAAAGGAAGTACTGCAAAATAAATGTCAAGGGGGCGATCATTAAAATTGGACAACATTTTTTTTAACAGAACAACAGTTGCTGTGTGTTTAACATCAGGGGAATATTGTGTATACAAGAAACTGCCAATTTTACAACCACAACCTTTCCTCCATTCCTCCTGTTTACTTTCCCTCCTTGCCACCAGTCACGCTGCTGCTCAGCTAATGCTGATCTGCTAATCAAGCCACAGTACGGCTCTGTTTGCATGTTGCCAAGTTGTTATTACTGCATCATTCTGTGATGGACATCAGTGCATGAGCTTAGAAATATAATTAAAAATCACTGTCTGTGAACATAGTTCACCATGCCATCCAAAAATGTAAATTTAAGCTGTGCCATGCAGAGTAGAAGCCATATATTAACATGATCCAGAAACACTGACACCATCTGTCAAAAAATATAGGTTTGAAATGGTCTTTGAAATTTGCAAGTCATTGCTTTCTTTTTTTTTAAAATGTAGATTAGTGTGTGGTGAGACTTGAGCTGCATTTCACCATCCAATATTTGTTTTAGGAGCATTGATGTTGATTTCCTGGATGACCACTGGGACACTGGGGATGATTGCAGCCAGATACCTGAAAGGAATGGCCAAAGGATACAAGATGTTTGACAAAGACTTTTGGTTTGTGGTAAGACAGTTTTTCACTAAATTATCTTTTTAAATCTGATTTTATTTGTATTAATGTTACCCTATATTTAATATTACCAAATTAGACAACTTGATGATTAAGTCTTTTTTTTACCTTAAAACACATTATAGTAAGAATGCATGAATTATCATGAAATCACACATGAAAACATGAATTCAGAACAAAACATACCAGTATTATTCGTGTGTCAATGAAAGAGCAAAACATTAGTGCTGCCAATAAGGTATTTGAATCATGGTGACTTGTTATTATTGATACTCATATCACTTTTACAGTGCACAAGGATTCTGTTGCATCCCAGGGATTGTAATCATCAACTCTTCACAAACTTACTCCACAAACATTTAATTTTATGCCATCATAAATAACAATAATAATATTTTTGTTTTGTAAGAGCATGTCACCACCATATAAGCAGCGCCGCAGACATGACGGAGTCATGATAAAGTAATGCCACTTAATCATAATAGCAACTCTTGGGATTACAAAAAAATTCCGTTGATTCTAAAGGCAAATACTTAAAGATACATTATAGTCCAAAAGCATTCAACTTGGTTTTCACTGCTTCTGCTTATGAAATCACTACCAGAGGTCCTTTGTGTGTTCTGTGTGCACAGTTCAGAGAGCTCAGTCCAAGCCAACCATCTCTTAGCTGCAGTGGGTCCTGCGTGTATTGTGAGCACGGTACAGTATGTGTTTAACTTGCACACTATCATGTTGTTCTGTTTATCTCTCCAGGTCCACGTACCAGTGATGCTTGTGACAGTAGCAGCTACAATCATCGGCTTCATCATCATCTTTGTGTTTGGTCAGGGCTGGGCCGGGGTCAGTAAACTAGCACTGCTGGGACTCATTAAAGCTTCCATATTGTTGAAACAGTCTTTTTCCAATTAAAGACCATTGTCATCTGCATACACAAAGACTTAGAACATGTTTAATGTTGCTTAGCTTAAAAGCTGGAAGCAGCAGGAAAACAAACAACCAGCCTGGCTCAGTCCAAAGTTCAGTACACACCTCTAATGCTCATGAGTTAATAGACTGGAAGCAACACAATACTTTCCACCAGGATTTTTTTTAATGGTTACTATTGGACTAATGTGTAAAAGTTATACAATTACTTTAATTGCAAATCTCATCAGACATGTTGGGAATAATAATCAGTACCACTGAAAAAATAAATTGAGAAATGTTACATCCAGTAATAATTTTATATTGTACATATTATTCTGTACAAATATTCCTCAGTACTGTGTAAGTCAGTGACTGTCAGTGTTGCTGTGTGCTGTTTTCAGGGAGCTCATCCTGTGTTAGGCTGCCTGGTTATGATCCTGTCATTCATCCAGCCCATGTTGGCCTTTATGCGCTGTGGCCCACAACATCCCAAGTAAGTAGCCTGAACAAATTCTTTATCTTTCAATAACATTTAAATGTCCATGCTTTGTTTTTTAACGTACTACCCAAATTCAAAAAAAGCTGGAACCCTGTGTAAAAAATTACTTGTAAACAAGATGCAGTGATTTGCAAATCTCAAAAACCTACAATAGAACACAACCAGTATGCATTCACTAAATATACTGGGACATAAATTGTATTTTAACACTAGAACCACATTCATACAGTCATTTTGAGCGTTTTTTAATTTGACACAGAATAACTTTTTTTTAATAAAACCCATGTAACTGCAGTACCTTGACTTTTCCTAAATGTGTGTATATTTTATTCTAACACAATTTTTTCATCAAAATTAAAACATAAAAGAACATTGAGTATTCCTACCTAGAATGGCCATAGCAGCCATATTGACTGCTGCACATTATAGATGGTTGACGCGTACCACCATTGCCTATTGTTTATTTTTAGTTGTTATAAACTAGATTTAGTGTTAAGCTAAACAACAGGAGAAATTAAAATCTAGCCACTCTTCAAGTCATGAAGAGAAAGAGAAAAGCTTGTCTCTCACCTGACTTGAGGACAATGTATTTCATTGGTAACATACATACAACATTTAGTAATTTATTGCACTACTAAAGTTAATTCTGTTAAAAGAATATGTTTTTAAGGATGAGAGGCTGAATTCATGAAATCCTTGTAGTGTTTTTTATATATATTTATATATATGTATGTGTGTGTGTGTGTGTGTGTGTGTGTATACTATACTGTGACTATGACATGAAAGCTAATAACTAGATGCTGAGCTATCACTGTTTTGTCAGATCCCACTGTGTCTAAAGTTAAGCAACAAATGAGTTTTTTTGTCTCTTTGACAGGAGATATGTGTTCAACTGGACACATTCTTTAAATGCACTGGTCATAAAAATCTTAGCTGGTAAGCTCAGCCACCAAATGGTACCTGATTTTGTTCACACTTATTGTTTATTGTTGTTGTTAATGATTGCGGATGTACTGTGTCCCCTTGTTGACTTCATTATGTGCTGTCACACAGTGGCGGCCATATTCACAGGTCTGGAGCTGATTGACGGCAGTGATAACCAATGGATGGTGAAAACAATGGGTGGATTTGCTGCTTGGGAATGTTTGTTCTATGTTTTCATGGAAGCCCATTTCAGATGGAAAATGCATAATACAGGTATATATTTTTATATATATATATTTTTTAGTCCGCTATGATTTAGTTAATCATAATTGTCTGTGCTGGGGAATGTTGAAAGTGTTAAATAAAATGCAATGTCATTGCCTAAGCATCCAACACTAGTCTTTTTCTTTTGGATTACAGATACACTGGAATCAAGCACGGTAAGAAATAAAATAAAGTGAATTAAAAAACATCATACTGCTGATTTATAATGTAAGTTGCTTTGTTTTATCAGACAAATATCGATGGACTGCTGGTGGGTATATTCTTCCTGGGAAACATTGCATTTTTGGTGGCACTATTGATTGGAATTGGGACAGCAACAGTGGTGCCATGATGGAATTTCCATTGTTATACAAGGAGTTTGCCAAAATTGATTTACATTCTAAATATACTTGTTTGTTATCACAAAATACTTAAATGAACGGCCCTACCTCAACATAAATAAGATTTACTTATTTATTTGTTGTAAAGCCACAAATTCTACTCTGTAAACAAAACTAACTCAAAATCTATAAGTGCTGTATGTAACCATGCATGTACATTTGTTTTTGTATGTAAGTAGACAACAGTGATCAGGAATAAGTATTTTTATAGACTGTGCAGTTATTCAGTTATTCTACTCACTATCTGTAGGCTAAGGTTTGTTTTAGTTGCAAATCTTTTCGGGGTTTAATAAGATCAGATATTAGTGACTGCAGCAGAAACAGAACTTGATCAACTGTGTTTCTGCTTTTAAAAAAATCCAGTGCTGGAGATTTATACAGCATATACATTATGTGAAACATCAAAGGAATGGATGTTGCAGCTATGGGGCTTAACACTAAGCTAATTCATTGGTTTCCCTGTAGCTCTTCCTATATGGCAGACAGATAGATATGTCATACCTGGGACTCCTTTATTGTAGTCAGCTAGTGTAAAGAGCACTGAGGGAATATTGCACAAAACTAAGAAAAAACCAAGTCAAGCTGCCATGGAGATTTATTCTGTACAGCCAAACGGCTAAATAATTATCCCTGTTGAATTTAGCATGGAGTCAGTTGTATGGAAGCAGATATAGATTAATTAACCTGCAAGCCTGCTGGCTTCAGGTCCTTATGGTATAGTTTTACTTCAGCTGCTCCTATTAGATTGTATTAGTAATAATGACTTTTACAGTTATTCTATTGTCTTCTGTAAACATGTTTAACTTTTACTATCCTGCATTAAAATACAGACATAGTATAATTAATTTTTATAATATAATATGATATTCATTATGACCATCAGGCCCAAAGGTATATGCTAGTGTTTCTAAAGACTGCTGTTCATATTGCTGTCAGAGGTTTGATGGATAGGTATATTGTTATAATTGTTAATAAATGGCAGTAGTTTAACACAGTTTATTTTATAGCACATGATGCTGCATTTTCAACAGACTACATTTTTGCCTGTGGAGTAGCAGACAAGGTGAAAAACTAAAGTTTAAATTTCCAGTTTTCATGTATTTAAAGCCACATGTCCTTGGTCCCATGTGGAGATCACATTTTTCAAAATCATACTTTGTTTTTGCAAAGAGGAGTGAAAATGATAATAATAATCTTTACTCTTTGATCTCTCAAATATTGGGAGGTGAGGTGGTTCTCTGACATGGTGTTAATTGTTAATGTAGTAATAATTCATTTCAAACAAGGAAAATAAGCTCAGTCAGTCCATATGACAGCAACTCTATGTTGTTTTTTTATTTCTTAAGGTTTATGTTTTGCCATTTGACTTTGTCTTTCTTGTGACAATTAATGATGTGGGCTGACATCACTATTCAGTGTATTAGGTGCCGTGCTTTAGTTGGCCATATTGCGGACTATATGCGGACATTCACACAGCATGGGTAACTTTTCATCTGTTTTCCTATTATAAATATCCTTATTTAATAGAGATAAAGACAATCATTTGGACACTGACCACAACAAAGTGAAAAGATGTCAGTTCTCCAAAAAAGATTTGCACACTGATCACCATAAACATATCTAAAATATAGCAAAAAAAAAAAAACAAAAAAAAAAACATAGATAGATAGAGTTCTGATGGTCTCTGCTGAGGCCAACAGCATATGTTGTTAAGTAAGGTGAGGCTGCTTGCAGGAGAAGATATCAGTGTGGCTATCTGTCATTACCCTTTATTTTGAAATCAACCACGGTTTATCCATCTGAAATGACTCGTTTTCACTTGTCTGTGTGAGTAGTTTCAGTAAAACATATGAATGAATTTCACATGTAAGTGTGAGAGGAAAGTTTTCAGCAGTGTGTATGAGCACATTTTAGTGGCGCATTTAAAAGCATTTCAGTAGTTTGTGTAAGACCTTTTCAGTTGTGCATGTGAACGTGTGATATTTAACTTGTGTATGTGGAAGCATTTCACTCTGAGTGATTTTCAGTGTGTAGTTCATAAATGACTTTGGTTTCACCTGTATCTGTGAGAGGCTAATTCTAAATAAAGTCCCTTACGGGTTCCTGTTACACTGGCCTTCACAGATGAATATCTGAGTGAAAGGTACATATTTTCAAGCAGTGACTTCCAATATAACGTCTTGCTGTGACTTTGGAAGTGACATGTTGTTTTATTATGTTGAAGATGCTATAAACCTCAATAAAGCCACTGTTTACCACAGGATATTAAATGTTAGTTTAGCACTGAAATCACTTACACACATATCCATCACCTTCCCTGGTTACAGGGGACCACTCCACACCAAGGAGGAGTTCTCTTGCAGGTAACATGAATTTGACATTACAACAAAGAGTGTTACAGTACGACACTGATTATTTTCTTACAGCTTTCTTTAATGTCATTCTTTATTGAGGATAAATAAATAAAATAGATAAAATACCTTAAAAAAGATAAACTACACCGTAGAACAAATTATCAGACCATAAATTAGATAAAAAACTATTAGTTAAAGCATTTAATCAAGATGTGTGTGCTGAAGTGGTTTCTAACTAAAGTGTGTGTTCCTCTGGAAAACAAATGGCAACAAGCCTACAGGGATTGTGTTTACTAGGAAAAACAGTTCATGCTGAAAGATCCTGGCTACAGGAGCAGCGTAAGAAACAACTTGTGAGAGTTTATTTTCATTTGATAATGTCTCTTAAGAGACCACAAAGGCAAGTGCAGGGTGCAGCTTCCTTGGAGACCAGTAAACAATTAAATATGCCTGAAGAGTTTACCGATGTGAGTCACACTGCACACCAGTCCTCACAAAAGCTCTTTCAATTAGTAATGGCTTTATAATAATATAAAGCAGTTTGGAGGTGACAGTATCAGTCAGCTGAAGCCTTGGTACCCATGGCTTGATAATCGTTTTTTTCCATTAGTCATTGTAGATTTCATCC
>OMLM01020677.1:6132-17474 GCA_900302695.1 Helostoma temminkii | reverse complement strand
ACATACCTTCATTTAATGAATTATTAATATATTATATTATGTATTTTATTATGTATTATTTATTTATTATATATATAAATAATTTAAAAGTACCATAAAATTAGATATGAAAATCATCCCAGACTGCGTTACAATATTACAGCATTAAAACAGATCCTCATCAAGGTCCAGTAAAAGTGCTACATTTTGTGTTCCTGTTTTATTAATAGTGGTCGGTCGAAAGGGTTTTTTAGTGGCTGATCTTTAGACAACAGGGAGGCTATGGTGGATAGATAAAGTCAGATATAATACACAATTTATTCAGTACATATATGCTGAACCTAAAAAAACATTTAATGAATGAATGAACAAATAAAATTTCAAGTATTTCAAAATACAAAATGAGCACTGAACCATATGAAAATTGTTTTTTTAAATGTTATAGGGCACCAGCAATGATATCTGATACAACTACTTCTGCATATGTATGCATTTTTAACACAAATAAACCTTATCATGTTTAGTCACCGAAAGTGGCGAGCTAATAGCTCCATCTGCACATAGTTTTTGTTATGAAGAAGAAAAGTTATTTCATCTGAGTCATATCTTGACTAGAATCAAGGGGACGCTGATTGACCTTTAAAATTATCAGAATAGATACCGAAAAGTAACAGAAAGGTGACATAACCATCCTGCCCTCACTCAGAACAAGAGTGAGAAACTTGTTTTCGCACACATAAAAGGTGTGAATATGTATGGATGCCTAATTATCATACGAATGCATGAATCTTCTTACCAGATATCAATCTTCAGTCCGTTGGACACCAGGAACTGTATAGTGTCCACATGCCCACACAGATGCAGCGCTGTATTCCCTTGATAATCCGTCGCCAACAGATCGGCTCCGAACTTGTGTAGCAGGCGGCATATGTCTACATTCCCCCGGGCGGCGGCTAAGTGCAGGCCGGTGCGGCCCCGGTTGTCACGAATGTTGGGGTCGCATCCCGTCTCGAGGAGCCTCTTGGCAAACGGCAGGTCTCCATCAATGCAGGCCTGCAGCAGAGGCACGCTGGTCTGCGACGAGTCGTTGATGAAGACATAGGACATGTCCGAGTGGGTGTCAGAAAATTCCAGCGTACCTGCATTGAGGATGAAATAACAAAAAGAGGAATTATGTTTCAGCGTCACAAATAATGTTTTCAAATTATTTGTTATTATTGTTTAATATGCATCAATGATTTGTGAAGACTGAACAAGCCTCAGAAGAGTTTATCAGTAAAGATTAGTATAGCTGCAAAAGAGGGGGAATCTACACCATTATCATGACATGATGTGAAAGGAGTCAGAGCACTTGGGCTCTGTTCACCCTCTAGTGGTGAATAATTTTCATATTTTGAGGACTGTGGAAAAAAAATACTAACAAAATGCAGTCAAAGGCTTTTGGGGATATGACAATACACCAAAGCACCATGAAAATGACTGTTAAATGTTTTTGTCGAGTGTAAATAAATATAAAAAAACTACCAAAAAACATCAGATGGCTGAATAGAAAAATGTAAAATGAGTTTACATCAAGTGACAGATGAGCACTGTATTCAGCAAGGACGTGTAAGTTTGCTCTGACCAAGCTCTTGGGGATTAGGCGATGACAGTGTCTGAAACTGCTCTCAAATGAAGCATCTCTCAATTTGTCTCTCCAATAAAAAAAGAAGTAAAGCCGTAGTTTAAGGATACTTCAGAAAAGAACTGAAAATATTAGCCGGTTAACTCTGTCATGCCTGAAAACTTCACTTTTGAATGAACAAAGACTGTATATGTGTGGACTGTTTGTTCTGTTTGCCTGCTGAACATCACAGTTGAGCGAACAAACAAAAACAGATCAGCAGATGAAACAATAATGGAAATAATAATTCCTTTTAGCTATATCCAAGTACACTTACTAGAACAATTGAGCTGAATTCTTTGCAACTAATAACGACTTTCATTCTTGAACAGTTTGACAATTACTTTTATTAATAACCCCTCTTTTTCTATAAAATGTAATAAAATTGTCTGCTAAAACCAGCCAAAGCCCACGGTAATATGTCAATTAGCTATTAGAGAGTAATCGTTTCACTATTCCCAAAGGAAATATGGTTGACTTGCATTCTGATACCATTATTTAATAAACAAATACCTAGCTTACTATACGTGTATATGTGATCTCACAGCAGCTATTTTACATATGTAAACATTAGCCAACTAGTTATCAGTAAATCGTTTTACCTCGACACAACAGCAAACAATAGCGTTATCTAGCTATCTGTAAAACGTCAGTGCGCTGCAAGCAACACCCTGTAATGTCGTTTATTATCAGTGATTTAAAGTAATTTTTATCTTAATAACACTGTAGCGTTATAGATTTGTGCTGAAAGAAAAAAAAGGTTGTAGGGTGCAGCAGTCAGCTAGCTATTTGGCAGTGGATGCAACGCCTAGCTAACTACTGTCCTAGTATAGTCTATATAGATAAAGAAGGCAGAAACAGCAACTCATAATTATCGTAGATATTTATCTTCATGAAATACCCAACCATTTAGATGCAGCGGCTTCACAGCTGTTGCCAAAGTAAAAAGCTAGCTAACTAGCTGGTGGCAAACGATGCTGGTGACTAACAAGCTAGTGGAGCTAATGTTAGCTTGCAAGCTAACGTTTTACACACAGAAAGAAGAACTAATGTACAATTTAAGAATCGCAGGAAGGTCCATCTGGTAGATTCATCATTTAGACGTTTTGCCATCTCCTAGTTATGTTACTAACCTGTTAATTTGTTCCAAATCAACAGAAAAAAACAAGCGCCGCTTTGGTTTGAGCTGTGCTTGATAGCAGTGTTGTTGTTGTTGTGCTAGTTGGCTTCTTCTGAGTCACTTCAGTGCAGCTGAAGAACAACCCACAGCTTCTGGCGCCATCTACTGGAATAAATGAAAATATTAAATAGATTAACTCAATCAAATAATTTGCTCGCTTATAAATTTAATACAATAAGTTATTGTGGCATAATTGTAACTTAGAAAACATGTAATATTATCACAGCTGGATGCAATGTAATAAATTGTTGCCTAAACCATTAAATTTTCAAAATAATAGCCTATTTTTGTTTTTTCCTAGAAGACAATAACTTCCATAAGAATAGATAACATGTATGTAATGGACATTTAAGCCTTTAGCCTTAATGGGCTTTTTCTTCCCCAAACCATATTTTAAACTAGTTCACCTTTCTCTGTAACTGACTTCTTCGGTTTCAATTGTTCTGCCGGTCTTGCTGCCTATCCCATATACTGCACATCTCATGTCAAATTAAGTGTTGGATGTTAAAAGTGTAGTGTTAATAACTCAAAATCCAATATGATCAGGAATCTCATAATATTAATGTATTGTTATCATGCAATATTAGTTTCTAAATTACAGCAACAGGATATTTACAATCAGTATCAAGGTGTTAAGGTGTTTAATGGTTTGCCAGTCACACAGGATTATGATTTCAAACATTAGCTTTACACTATACACAACAAAACACAAGTAAGAATCTTACTGGAGGTTATATGTAAAAAACAAACAAAAAATGTGAAACATCTGCTGCTTTCATGACAATATTGTTTTCACAGCTGAATCAACTGTAGTGGTACAGAAATCATACGTCCTCATTTCTCAGTTAGTTCTGATACTTTATTTCAAAGTGTGTGAGCATAAAATACACAATATTATAACAGACATGTTATTGCTAGATTCGATCTTAGAGCCTCTTTGAGGAAGAGTTTTCTGCTACTCCAGGCACTTAGTTTGTTGATGTGTGACACTTTTCAGCTCACTTTTGAAAGTAGGGTAGAGTCCAAACAGATGATAGAAAACAGTTGTTTTGCCTGTTAAATCAAAAGTGATGAATATATTTTCCAAATAAAAAATCTGAAGGACTTTTTTTCCACAATATTTAATGTACACATCATTATCTTCCCATTTCCTAAAATCTCAGTAAATAATACCAAAGGATAGTATCATGCCATAAGCAAAAATAATTACAGTCTAAATTACAAAACAACACATACAGATGAAAATAAAAGCGCAATAGAAAAAAGTAACATGTGACGGTGATCAAGTTAGGGCAACCAGCAGAGAGACAGAGCTATGTGCTAGACATACGGGTCATAGTGGTTTCAAATCATCCAGTGGCTTTCACTGTCAAATGATAAAATCACAAGAGGAGAAAATGCTGATACTGAATGAAAAAACACTGCATTCAAGTCATTTAGCAGTCAAATCTGAAAAATCTACATTCACAAACATTTACCTCTTTGTTATCCAAGGACAGTGAAAGGACACACCGACTGGGATGCTAACAGCATCATTGACATTTACTCTAACATACTTTCCTGGAAAATACAGGAAGCACTATGTACAGCAATAATTAACATTTTAAGAGAGTGTGTGTTTTGTTTTCTGATGCCAATTTAGTGTGAATGAAGGTTTTGAACTGAAAAACACTAGTTTGGTCATAAGGTAACAACAAACCCCAAGTGGAGATAGAAGGTTGGTTATTGTTGTAACCCATTTCAGTGCAATATAAATGAATGAGTGGCCTCGTTCATTACTGGAGATAGCTTTTGCAGAGGTTTCTCGTTTAGTACTTTTGATAAAAAGTGCTGGTGTTTATGCCTCATTGATAAAAGTTGGGGTTGATTATCAAGGTACTGTAGCACAAAAGAGCTTCACTAAAAGATCAGACAGATTACATGAAGATGAAACATACATAGTAAATTCAGATGGTACAGGTTATTTTGCATCTTTCTGCACAAAGTGCAAGCATTGTTTTTAAAGTTGTAGACTAAACTGGCTGAAGGAGTCTGTTCCCAGAACTTTTGTATGTTGTGTTGTGCATGAAGAACAGAGTAAATACATGGGTTAAGGTCAAAATTGTACTTTGGCAGCTAACATTTGTCTCTGATCTTTCAAGTTCGCTTAAATGCAACGAAAGGAAGCTGTCACAAACAGCTTCTGTTCATGACAATCAAACTACAGTCACAATATAATGAAGCACACTGTAGAGCTTTTTATACTCATAAAGAAATGAATGACAACCAATAAACTGTAGCTATGCAAAATATGCAAAACTATTAGTTCAGTATTTCAGAGTGACAGGCATGGGGACAGCTTTTAACATAACCTCATTTGTAATGCAATTGCAGTGACAGTGGTTGTCGTTCTACACAACAGAAGCAATTTTATGGCAGCCATGTCAGTAAACTATGTGTTTAAACCAGAATCCGGTGAGGATACCGTCTGCTTCAGGTAGGTCAGCTCAGAAAAGAATGTAAAACACCTTAGATTCTACCGACTTTCAGTCACACCGACGTCTGATATTTCTGCCTGAGCTGACTGATCTGAAGCAGACGTCCGGCCCGATGTGTAAACGGTGCAGTGCGGTGCAGTGCTATCCAAAGGGGCAGCACTGCCCGAGGTAGCCACAAGTGATTCACACTGAAATCGGAACGAGAAAACAGACACAAAATAAACACAAATAACATGAACAATAGCACCATTGTCAGTGATAATGTAGAGAAGAGTAATCACACTGGAGCCCTTCTCTGTCCAATTCCTAAAGGGAATTGAAAAAGCTTTGAAAATGTTGCACGACTCAATTCTGAATCATCAGTGAAGCAGCCTCATTTTCTTTCAGTCATGTTTTTTTTGTTTTTGACAGATTTTATTTATAGCTCATCTCATAATCCATCATCAACACCACTCTTTATTTCCTTGGAGTGTTAGTCTATCACCTCCTGATGTTTCCCTCCCTCCACCTCTTCATCCTTCACCTCCTACTACAAGAGCTTGCTGCAGACTTGGCAGCGGCTGACTTTGGAGAACTGCTGGTCTCCCTTCAGGGTCTCCTGCCCTGGCGAAGAGACAAACTCCTGTCTGGGATCCACAGTGGTGAGCCAGAAGCTGTACTTATTGGCAAAGTAATGGCAGGTGCCTTTGGCTCCGTTGCACTCGATGAATGGTGTTGCACGGAAATCCTCCAGACAGGAGCCAGGAGACACCAGGGACTGACCGCCACCCTCAGCCCCAGCTGCTGTGTGCTGTGATGGAGAGCAGAGGAAGTTTCACTAACTGACGAAAAAGAAAACTTAACACATGTAGTATAGTTTTTTTTGTTTCCTCCTGTTTAATCATTTCCAAGATGCAGATGAAGCCTAGACTTGCTGAAGAGGAGGGTGAGAAGATTTGTACACATATAAAGACCTCAACAGATGTCTACCTGTACACATAAACAAAAATTGTTAGAAATAATTTCTAGAAAAAATATTCAACAAAGGCTTTTGTTGGTGCTTACCAGCTCCTGAGGGACATAATATCACAGGGGCATATATATTTTGGTTTGCTTACAGAGATTTACAATAGTCAGTTTTGACAATAAGGGCAAAATGCCAAATAGTTTCTTGTTCCAACTTGCCAGATGTGATGGTTTGCCGTTTTTCTTTGTTTTGTACAATTGTTAGTTTAATATCTGTGGGTTTTACACAGTATTTTGGAAAAAGAGGAGAAAAACAGCAACAACCATATCTCAAAAACATAATAAGGGTTTACCATAAGGAAGGAGTATCCTATCCAGAGACTCCTCCAGCCGGGGGGGCAGTTCGGTATGGATGTGTCCTGGCTGTGGACTGCCACAGCCTGAGACGGAGCCTCACACACTGAACATCTGGATTAGATAGAAGGCACACATTTAAATTTTTGAGCAAATTATTACAATCAATGAGAAAAGTTGGACTTTAATAACGTCTTCTCTGGAGTCCCACATAAATGAAGTTGTATACAGAAACCCACACCTCTGAATTTATTGAGCCACCACAGTGAATGGTACCTGCTGATGTAAGGTCGTATCTGCTCCTGGGCCACAGGCATCATGGGTATGGGTGCAGTTGTGGAGAGCCAGTAGGATTTGTCGTTACGGCTGGCGTAGTAGCACACCTCATTGGGGGAGCAGTAGAGGAAGGGGATAGTGCTGAACCTCGGGAGGCATGACCCTGGCTGACCTGGAGAGACGAGAGACACATTATACCTTTACTAAGTCTAACATATCAAAACTTGATGTTTTGTATAAGGATGTGGGTAACTTAAATAAAGAGACTAAATCATTTTTAAAAACATGGGGTTCTATGCTATATTGCACATTTTAAACAATGTTTAGAGATCATATAATAGCCTATGTAACACCTTATTACATAAACTGCTGTTTCAGCTATGAAAGATAAAGGCTTTATGTTCAAGGTCAAAAATCCAACGACAAAGGTTCTAGTATTTATCAGACATTTTACTTTTTTAACTTCAGTATTAATGATGATGGTCTTAATGGTCATAAAACAACCCTGTACCGCTGTGATATTATTATTAAAAATATCAAAAGTGTTTCAGTACCGAGGTCCTGATTGTGTGCCTTCTCCTGTCCTTCCACATACAGCAGACTGTATCCATCCCACAGCTTGGCCATGCCCTGAGGACACATGGGAATCTGGGGGTTCTGGCTGTGCTTCACGAGAGTGTAGCCAATGCTGGAACTCCGGCCGACACCGCCGGGGAGGCCTGAAGGACCAACTTTACCGGGAGAACCTGAGGAGGGCGACATGAGAGGAGAATGATGTTAGAACTGTGAAAATGTTTGAGCTGCTTTTAGTGGGGTCAGCATCATTTACAGGTTAACACAGTAATAGTCCCAATATTGTTGATTGTTTTCATGATCTTATACAGGAGTTTAATGTCTCAGCTTCAATGGTCACACACCACCATGATCTCTAACACTATTATATTAGATAAACCTAAAATTGTGCAATAGTAATGTAATAGTGTTCTAACTTACATATTTCTTATATCACATTATGGTTCTGGTTCTAAACCAAAACCAAACAAATAAGTTTAACCTTAACAGTGTGAGGACAAGCACAGACACACCAACAGACTAATGACCTTGTTCTCCAGTGGCTCCAGGGAGGCCAGATGGTCCAGGATCACCAACAGGTCCAGGAAAACCAAGAGGTCCAGTCCTGCCCAGTTTACCCATAGGACCAAGACGACCTTTAGGACCTGTAGCAGGATAGTGACACAAGTATAACGAAAGGTGCACAGAGTCACTTTTGGCATTTAAAGGACTAGACTGGACTGTTTTATTACTGACCTGGGCGACCAGGGATTCCAGGCTGACCAACTCCTCCAACCTCACCCCAGGGGCCGTTTTTCCCTGGATCACCTGGATCACCAAATATTATTGGTCGTGGTGGTGTTCTAGATATTACTACTCCAGGGGGACCCTTACGACCAGGAGTCCCTATAAAGGAGGGGAAGGAGGAAAAGGTGAATGATGGAGGGAAAATACATGAAAAGCAGTAAAGTGTAGTGGATGTAAAACTGGCAGAGAGAAATGTACCATCACAATCCCCTAAAGACTAAAATCCTCCTACCTCGAACTCCCTTGGGTCCTTCGTTTCCATAGTATCCAGGGTCACCTGGGAAACCCTTGAGACCAGGACCTCCTCTGAACCCAGTGTCACCTTGTGCTCCTGAAAAGTAATAACACATTTTTTTCTTACTTATTTCAATATTTGAGAAACAAAAATTCCTGATTTATGTTTATTTTTTGTGCAATATTTTTGAGGTTCATTTCACCTTTTAAACCAGATCTGCCGGGGAGTCCGGGGCCTGCGGGAAGTCCTGGTTCTCCTTTCCTGCCAGGTGAGCCAGGAAAGCCAGGAAGCCCAGAGTCACCTCTGTCTCCCTGGGCTGTACCTGGGCCAGGTGGTCCTGGAGGACCTGGTGGACCTCGGAGACCTGGAAAAGACACAAGACAAAATTGAGGAGAGAAGAGGAAACATAGGAAAGTAAATAAGAAAAGACATGAGGTTAAGGTAATGGAAGTCAAAAGCAACAGGAAAGTCATAAATATTATGAAGAACTGCCTTGAGAAAAAAAGAAATGAAACTTGAAATATCTTTACCATAATCTCCATCCAGTCCAGGTAAGCCTGGGTCTCCCAAAGGTCCAGGAATATTTGACCTTCCAGTTTCACCGGGAAGTCCAGGCAGACCAGGAAACCCTGGACCCCCAGGAAGACCTGATACACAGACAAAAACAAACCAGTAGGAATTATTATATGGAATTTCAGATACTGGCTTATTAGACCACAGAACAGGTTTCCACTTCTCCTCAGCCCACCTTAAATGAGCTTGCAGCGTACATATCCTATACATAATATATGTATTCATATTATAACTGGTTTTTATCCTGCTCCCTTGTGTACAGAGATGTATCTGAAACCTTTGCATCCGCAAATTCCTTGTAATTTTCTATTACCTATTTGCCCATGCAGTCATTCCCAGACCAAACCACACTACTGAATGACTCATCCTCTGGGATGCTCTTTTTACACTCAAGCATGATGCTGATCTGATCCCAACTAACTTATTTAGTTGTGAGATGTTCCAGCAGGTGTTTTTTTTTTAGCATTATACAGCCATTCAAGTCTTTTGTTGCACCTGTCTCAAGTTTCTGGCATCAAATTTAAAATAATTATATCTTTTCAAAATATATATTAGATTTATTACTTTGAACATTTGATGGCTTGTCCCTCTATGATTTTCAATCAAATGTGGGTTTTAAATCATTTGCATTCTAGTTTATTCACTTTTTATTGACATTTACATTTAATGTTGCCAACGTTTAAAGTCTCACCTTGTTCTCCTCTTGCTCCTTTCAGCCCGGGAAAGCCAGGAGCTCCTGGGTAGGAGAAACCTCTCTCTCCTTTCAACCCTGGAGCACCAGGGGCACCAGGTATGCCTGGTGCAGCTGCACCTAGATGCAACACAACAAAATGTACAGCAGCTGGACAATGGAACAGTTTCATTGCATTCTTATATAATTTATACTGTGCACATGAGAGTTTGTAGTATAATTGTGCTTATTTATGTTTATGTATAATTTTTACACAGATTGTTGTGTAGGTTGTATTTGTTAGCTGCAGAGGACAATGACTCTAAAGCATCAAGGTGTTTTTTTTTTAGATTTTAGACACTATTGTGATACTTTGAGTGGACAGTGTGTACTGTTGCTGCAATTTCCATGTTGTTTTACAGGATGTGTGTTTCATTCAGATTTGTATAACTGATTATGTAGATCATGACAGGCATAAACACCTGTCTCCTGTGTGTGTAATGCAGCTCTTACCTGGGGTTCCAGGGAGGCCTTTTGGTCCTGCAAGACCATTAAGTCCATCCAAACCAGGTGGCCCAGGCAAACCTGGGGAAGAGCAACACAGTGAGTGTGTGCTTTCTTGTGGTCTTACATTATGCCCTCGTGTGTTACCTTGTCTCATTTGGAAATAGGAAGTGAAAATAACATTAGTGTTTTTTTTTCTCTCACCTTTGGGTCCAGGACCTCCAAAACCTCCAGCCAGACCAGGAGACCCATCCTCTCCTCTTATTCCAGGAAAGCCAGGTTGACCCTTTGGCCCAGGGAAACCAGGGGAGCCTGCATAATGATTAGATAAATATGTTAACGTGGTTGAGTTAATGTGAAATTATGTGAAATTTATCAGCTTGTCTTAGCATTAATCTCGCACCCATTATTCCAAGGCGTCCTTTATCACCATATGCTCCCTTTGCTCCAGGGAAACCTGGACTTCCTGGAAATCCACTGTCACCAGGGGCGCCATCAATCCCACGAGCACCTGAATAAAGACAATTATTGTAACTGATGTTTTTATGTACAGATGTTTTTGTTTGAATGGAAAGTCACAAATCATAACAAACTTTTCCTGTTATAGGTCAGAAAGGATTACCAAAATGATTTGTATATGCTAAATGCCAGAATAATGAGAGAGAGAATTATAGTCAGAAGTTTACATACATTTCCTTAGTTGAAACCAAGCTTTAACTTCCTGGCCGATGTCTTGAGATGTTGCTTCAATATTTCTACATAATATTCTTTCCTCATGATGCCATCTATTTTGTGAAGTGCATCAGTCCGTCCTACAGCAAAACACCTCATGCAGCAAAACCCAACATGATGCTATTTTATGTTGCTTTTGGAGTAGTGGCTTCTTCCTTGCTGAGTGACCATTCAGCCTATGTTGGTACAGGACTGGTTTCACTGTGGATAATGACACTCTCTCACCAGCTTTAGCAGCATCTTTACAAGGTTTTTTGCTTTTGTTCTGCGGTTGATACGCACATTTCACACAAAAGTATGTTCATCTCTGGGACACAGAACCTGTCTCATTACTGAGCAAAATGATGGCTGGACATTCCCATGGTGTTTATATAATATAAACGTGGCACCTTCAG
>OMLM01020676.1:203105-214147 GCA_900302695.1 Helostoma temminkii | reverse complement strand
CTCCCCTCCCACCCACCATTCTATTGATTGAGCCATTCAATTTCCGGCCATAATTCAACTTCACTGTTGCACTTGAATATTTAAATGAGTCCATGGGGATTGCCGGTGCTGTTGTTGTCATGGAAACCTCTCATCAAACACAGAGATGCAGACGTGGAATGCTCACGCACGCACGCACACACACATACGCACAACGTTGTCCTTTGGGTTTAAGAAGGAGAGACAAGGTGAAATGTGTGTGTAGATGAGTGTTATGCTCATGTGAAACTTTGACAGCAGCATGAGGGTTGGCCAGGGCTAAAATGACCTCACTTTACCCTTGTGTGTGTGTGTGTGTGTGTGTGTGTGAGTGAGTGTATGAGAGCGAAAAAATTACTGTGTCCACTTGCTGGCTTCATGCTCTTTGAAGACTCCCTCCCTCACCTCCCTTGGAGATCCCTCCCCTCTTCCCTACTCTCTCCCCCCTCCTCTCTCTCTCTCTCCCTCTCTCCCCTCTCACCATGTTTGTGCAGCCCTCTAATCACACTGACAGGAGAACAGCACTCTGTGTGGCTCCTGCCACCATGCACGCACAGAAACACACAGAACATAAACACAAGCAGAATTAAAACGTTCTCCGTGTTTTCTCTTCCTCGCACACGCTCACCAGTAAACTCCCAGACATGAACAAACACACTCTCACACACAGATACACACACATCCTGCTTTGGTCTTGTGTAACGTGCGTGGCGTTTAATGCGCTCCTTCTCCCTCTGTGCCTCTGTCTGTCCGTGTATGTTGCTTTGGGGACATTTTTAGGTCACGAAGATGTCATACCAATCTGTGTTTGTGTGTGCGTATGTAGGGGGCAGGGAGAGTGTCTGTGTTTACTGTAATATGTGTGTGTGTGTGTGTTTGTGGGGTTTGTTTGCGTAAGCATTCTGCATTTTATAGGCTTTTAATTTGTCAGGGTTATGATTAGGATTTGTTTTAAGCAACAACACATTTTTGTGCATCATTTATTAAGAATTCAACATTCAAAAACGTGTGTGACTGGCAGCGCCGCAGCATAAACAAACGACTCCACAACTGCTGTTACCTTTTTAATTAAATGTTGCAAAGCTGTGATTGGTGCATTGCAACGTGTAATGTCACCATTTTCTGGCCGACCACTTCAGAAAAGCATAAAGAGACCGTATCAATCGAGTGAAATAACATCACAGTTTAAACTCTGGCAGAAATTATACTTTCAGGTAGGATCTTGTCGTTCACAGTAGGGAGCTGGTTTTGTGTTTCTCAGTATAGTGATAATAACAGAAATAAGGCAACTCAAATAAGGCCTCCTCTGCCTTCCTCAGCAGATATATTATTAATGCAACTCACACAAGCAAGGGCATTTATCTGAACAATAATACGTTATTTGATGATGTGGTTTGGGTTAAAACATTCAGCGGGCAGTCAGGCCCCATTTTTCTCATAAACAATGAAACTTCAATTTGGGTATGCATCAAGAAGGAAACATTTTCTCTCCCCTGCAAAAAACAAATTCAACAAATGTCTCCCACAGTGGTTTTGTCTGAACTCAATTTTCGGGAGAAAGTGGAAGGCCTAGTGGGCATAAGTGAGTGAGTGCCCGTGCATGTGCACACAGGCATGTGTGTGTGTGTGTGTGTGTGTGCACTCCACTACGCAAATGAGCTTGTCAGTATGCGGCGCAGGCCTCTCTCTGGTGGCAGGCAGATGACAGTGCAGTGATTGGGCTGATTTCACCGAGGACGTGAGGGGAAATCTGAAGGCTGCCTCAGGGCTCAGGTGCTTATCGCCTCCCCACACACACTCTCGTGCACAGATTTGGAGGCGTGTGCACACACACTCAGATACATACTCTACTGGTAACTTTTGCAGCAAGCCTTAGACACACACAGATGCATGGACAGACACATGAAACCAGAGATGAGACACAAGTACGTACCTGGATGACACATACATGAGTACATGCATGCACTGTGTCTCCTCCACTTTATTAGAAAGTTAATTATCAAAATCTCTTGTGAACATGCTGTCTGTGCTTTCTGCTTGTCTCTCTGGCCACTCAGTGTTAGCTACACACACATAGCTGCAAGATTGTGTGTGTTTGTGTCTGCAAGACCAATTATTGTAGCCTGCGGCAGGTGGGAAAGGGGAAATTAGAGTTTGTATGAAGGGCTGCATACACTTCCTAAGACAATCATTGACAATTAATTACGGCCTAAGTGGCAGTTGGTATAGTACACACACACACACACACACACACACACAAACACACACACGCACGCAGACATAAACAAAGTTCATTTTACCAAGGGCACACTTTACATTTAAGTGTCAATCATGTCAGACTTGTTGGCACATTGTTTCAGAATCTGGAAAGCATCAAATATGCACAAAAATATTACATTGCATGGCTTACATTATTGCCGTTTCATTCCTACATGAGTTTTTGTGACATTTTTCTGATATGGCATTTGCTTCAGGCGAGGTAGTTCCCACTCCACATGCTGCTGTTTTAGCCATTTTATGATTTGCTTTTCAGTGTGGTCATACTACACACTGAGATTTCTTGTTTGATGTAAACCTAAGGAGACGTCCTCCATAGATTTAAAAACATGACTCTGTATGATGTTTTTGCCTATATACTCCTAGTCCATATAGACTGCATGGTTTTTCGTGTGTTGTGTTGTTTGGAATAATATGCTTAATTCACCTATTCATATTTTACATGTGACAAGGGGCAGATTCCAACCTGCACTAATTAGCCCACTTGTATGAATTTGTATTCATACTAGGTATGGTAGTCTTGTACTGTTGCTGCCTTTCCTGACTTCTCCACTGGTCCTTATAATACTCTGTGCTTAACTCTGTGAGCTCACACAGTTGATGTATACTGTCCGCTAGTCCAAGGGCTGGTCAACTGAACTGGGCTTTGGGGTCGAACGTGTTTGGACACAGCACAGATCTCCCTTAGCTTATTTTACCTTGTGGTACAATTAGTTTGGGCAGATCTGAACACTGCAGTCATACTCAGGTTTTGGTCCTTTCAGAAATGATTTGTTTGGCAAATGTTGAGCTACACTGCTCCTGTGCCCTCGTGCTTTTGTACATTTGGATGCAGATGACGGAAATCAACAATTTCCACCAAGCTGGATAATAGGTCAAGATCTGGAGTCCCAATCAGGTCTGTTGCCTTCTTTATATCAGAGCAGATAAGACTGTTTTCAGGACCTTTTCGTGTTTAGTTACTCTCCCTCACCCAGGAAACAAACAACCAGTCGATGTGATGAAGGTGGAGGGGGGTGAAGGTTGTTATGTGGCTTTTAGTAACACATTTTGGTTTGTTTGCCTTTTTTTCTAAATACAATTAAGCCAAACCTAAGGGAAAATGCACTAACCTTACCAACTCCACCATTGATTAGGACCAGAGCACACACTAAAATATTAGAGCACCCTAATGCCATTCTAGGTTCAATACAAAAACGATTTACTATTGCAATTTGCACTGCTGAGAGAGCAATATTAACTAGAATTATTAGCTTAGATTAACATCATTCTGCTCTAAATGTGAATCATACCACAATTCATTGCACATTACTACCAATTACTACTAAATGTAGAATTTTCTTGTTTTGGAGATGACTCATTTACCAATCCATTCATACTATGATCCAACTATAGAGATGAATGATTATATTGTTGCTAATACATTAGCATGATGATAAACAAGTTGTCCCGACCTACAAATCTAGTAGAGCTAGTGCTTCAAAAGTACGTATTTCAGAGGGATTTAGCTGATTTTCATCCAGCTCCAGAAGCCATACGTGGCTTGTACCAATGCAGCAATGCAGCTTCACTTCAGTTCACGGCAGTGCAGCAATTTAAAACAAATTACCTTTGATGGTCCACAATAGATTGAAATGGGAACAGTGAAATAGAGAAAAAAAGCACTGACAAATGACAAAAGATAAATGGAGGGTTAAGGAAGAGAGGTTCCAGTCTTTGGTGTCACTCCACTTGGTAAAAAGTGGCTCAATAGCTGCTGTCACACAGACAGAGATTTAAGATGGCCTGTCTATTTTCTGTCTATCTGCATGTATGACCATGTATCTGTCTGGCTTCTTGTCCATCCTGGCGTCTGCTTATCCCTGTCTATTTTCCTGTCTCTCTCCCACATCCCACACATCTGGCCGCAGACTGTAAATTAAACATCTGAGACTATCCTTCTGTCCTTGGCACTTATTCCTCTGCTTGGTTCCCCTCACACACTCCTGTCTTATGTGTTCACTCAGCCCCCTGTGGCTGCATTTCTTCTTCTTCCTTTCATCTCTGTCCTTTTCCTCTCTTCTCTCTGGGTGAGATGGAGAGAGAGAGAAAGGGTGAGGGATGGTGCGAGGAGGCAGAGGACTGGGGTGGGTGGAGATCATAGAGGAGATGAGGCCGTGTGGTGCAGAGGGACAGACAGATGCATTGATAAGGGCTGCCGACTCCACGGCACGCTCGCTGCATATCCAATCTCTCTCCCCCATCTCTCACCCTCTCTCTCTCTCTCATCTCTCTTTTTCATTTCAGGACTAATGCTCTCGTAGCCTTCAAATGTCAGTTCAGTATGGCAACCTATTAGGTGGTTAGCCAGAGTGGCTGACAGCTCTCTTCCTCTCTCTTGCCTTCTCACACACATTCAGGACAGAATGATTGTCTGAGGTTTTTGCCGTCATTCAGGGGAGGCGAGAAAGACATGTGAGACAGAGAGACATCGACAGAGAGCTGGAGCAAAAGAGTCTTTCACATCTCCTTTTATAAATGTCACTCCACATTGCCACTGGTGTAAAGCGCGTTTACTCAGGCTGCTATAATCAATATTTTTATATTAACAACGGATCACATGACTAGTGAAAATAGATGCTTGTTGTGATCTACGCACTGAAAATATTACCTGACTCTGAAGTTTTCTTCAGTTTCTTGGGTCTTTATCGCTTTTTGTTTGTTTGTTTGTTTAATGGCCCACAGTTTTGCTGTTTTGGTTGACTTGCAGTGCTCTTATCAGCACTGTTGAACACAAAAAAGGTCTAATCAGTAACTGTTGAGCTAAGATATGTATACACACCAATCAAACACAAAAACACATCCATGTTTTAATGTTTTGGTGCACAGAGGTGGGAAAAATGTAATGCTGGCTATGATCGACAGGTGTCAGAACACACAGTGCAGAACAGACTGCAGCTGCAGGCCGGTCAGACCACAACTATAAAAACGACAGGTAGTTTTGATCTATGCATATAACAAAATCTGGGTTTACAGTCATCAGGTAGACGGAAACATGGCTACAAATGAATCACAATGTTGTTCTGTGTCTATTGAATATAAAATTAGCAAATACATCATATTACATCAGATATCATGTCATATTGTGCTCACAACATTTGTCAGCTGGCCCCAGGTGGAAGAAAAGTTATGTCAGGTTTAAGACTAACTGTAACTATCATTACATTATAGATTCAGACTGACATATGTGAGTTTATAAAATACAATGCATTTTATGATTTAACAATCACAGACTACATAAAGTAGCTATGATAAGTGGCTGGATAATATTTCTAGCATGTAACATTTGAAATGGAGTACTTCTACACTGTGGCATTTCTACTTTTATTTACATAAATCGTCTGAATACTTCTTCCACCACTGTGCCGGCAAAGCAGAAATAGCAAGAGAGAGAGAAAGCTGGAGAGAGAGACCTATACATGTGAAGAGTGAGCGAGAAAGCGACAGAGAGAAAGGCATGAAACAGAGGATTAGGAGCTTAGTTAGCCTCCATGAAATCCCCTTTTCCTCTTGCGCCCTACAAAGGGAAGAAGGCAATTGGCCACATTATACAAAAAGGGGAAAAGAGGGAGGCGTGGGAGGAGGAGGGGAGATTGCAAAAATCTTGCTGGATCCGTTGTTTTTTATGTTCCCTCTCGCTTGCAGCTCCGCGTGGCAGCCACCTCACCTGTGACATCACATTTATCAGTACAGGAAGAGTTTTTTTTTCATTTCTTTCCTTGTTTGGCAAGAGAGGAAGAAGAGGGAGGGCAGAGGAAAAAGTGACATTGGCCTTGAAACCTGCTATTGTCTTGCCTCCAGGACAGCCAGCCAACCAGGCGGCTCAGTCAGAGAGATAGAGAAAGAGAGACGGAGTGAGAAAGAGAGGGAGAGACGGTTGCCATGGTTACTTCCCGGGAGATGCGAGCACACTTGTTTATCTGTTGGCCGAGGGAGCGCGCACGGCGGACCCGCTCGCTGAGCAGATGTGTATTTGTGCATGTTTGTGTGTTTATGGGCTAGTGGGTATGTTTCTACGTGTGTGTGGATGCAACTGAACGCACTGGCATAGACACACCAGGACTCATAAACTGACCCTTCCACAGCTTTCTTTGTAAACAAACCCACACGAACACACACAGACACCTACTTAATAGAACCCTGGCTTACCTGCTGTGTATTATTGAGCCAACAGGAGCGGATTGATGCAAGCTAATTGGCCTGGTGTGAGCCGAGCACCAACTGAAGAAAAGAGAAGGAAGAGAAATAGAAAGAGAGAGAAGACAGACAAAGGGAGAGAGAGAGAAAGAGTGTGTGTGCAAGCTGAGAGACAGACAGAGAAGAGGGAAAGGAAATGAGAGCAGAATGAGAAAAAGTTGGACAAAGAGGAGGGAGAGAATCAGATGTGACACAGAGGATGGATGTAGCAGAAAAAAGACACAGAGGAAATGAGATGAGATGAAAAAGGGGAGCCAAGAAAGCGGCAGACGTTCAAATAAAGAGCAGTGCAGACGGAGAAAATGGAAAGCATTGGAGCCTTGAGAAAGCGAATGAGAAAGAAACAAGAAGGAATACCTAGTTTGAGAAATATAAAAACATTGAGACGCAGGGATGGAAAGGGAAACACGAGAACGCGAGAGGGGAAACGTGACATGCTAAGATGACTAGTGATGTGACGAGATGCGATGCGACGAGAGCAAGCCGAGGCGTGCTGCCATGCTAGCAGAGCACAGCCCCAGTCCTACAGAGCAGACACTGCAGGCACTGTAGTATGTCAAATGTCACAGACACTAAGTCACAAGGCTGCCCAGGCACTACTGCCTCAAACACACGCACAAGTTCATGCACGTCATCATACATAGACGCCCTCACAAAGCCGCGGAGGCTTCTCACTTGTTTATGAAGTTGCACACATAGGACTGGCTTTGCTGCTGTTGAATTTACCAGAGGAGGTCAAACCTGCACATATTTACACACACAACCAAGCATAGCTGCACATTGGAAAGGGATGCACACACTCACATCCGGCATGAGGTTCCCATGGGATCTGTGTACCAGCAGTGTCATCTCCAGGTTGATTTGATGAGGTGAACACACACGCGAGCCCATTAGCTGAGACAGATAGGCCTCTAAGGCACTGTGATAGCTGGTGCGCTGTGTGCTGTCAGCTTCATTTGCACAGAGACAACTTGTGCAGGTGTTTGCCTCTATACTGTATGTGTGTGTCCCTATTTTTTTTTCCGATGCGAGGTGAGCGCCAGTGTCACCCTCCTTAAAATAACAAGCTAGCCCTTTCCCCTAGGACTGCAGACAGCCATCCTGCAAGCTGCCTGATCCTGGGCCGCCCTAGTTCACTGCTCTATCCATCTCCCTCTTTCTGTCTCTCCCTCTCTTATACTTTCACTTCATGTCTTTGTCCCTCTCACAGTCGTCATGAATCACACACATAGTCAGTGGTGGCCTAATGAGCAGGGTTTCTGTTCTCGACTTTTCTTCTCTCTCTTGCTGTGTGTCTTGTGTAACATCTTTCTGCTCTGCTCTGTACGCACAATGACACATTCACACAAGCTGCACCCAAACACAACCACAGCCAAAATTATCAAACACATAGAGACACAGCATATTAGACTATAGATACACATCCTAATGAGGCACCTTCACCTCCAGCTAAGCTTAATGAGCTCTCCCCTGAATAACTGGCCTAGAAAAGGCAGTGGTCAGCAGCCCAAAGCCCATCTATCCAGCGAGCTCTAATTTTTATCAGCCTCTGCACTTCAGCAGCAGAGACCTCAGCTCTGTCTCACTAGCTGTGCTGGGAAGGCTGCGAGAGAATAGGAGTCATTCACTCAATTATCAGCTCTGTGTGTGTATATAATAAATATATGCAGTGCCAAAACTGAAGAGAGTGGATAAATGAAAGCGGCAAATGGTTTTAAGGATTTAGCAGTGTCTAATTTGCCACTAAAATGGTTTGTATTTCATATATAAATAATGATTGTAAACTAATTTGTGATGAAGATGGAGAGAAGAATACAGTGGGAAAAAATCTCATTATACCCTGCAAGAATGTGTTAGTGTGTGAGAAGACAAATACAAAGTCTTCAATATACTTATCTTGACCTGTAAGTCGCTAGAAGATAAAGAAATGTATGCACATGCCTGTGTTTGAAGGCGTTTATGCTTTCAGTCCTGCGTGCATGTGTGTGTGATTTCACATCTGTAGGTGCATATGAGTCAGGCAGGACTGCAGGCTGCTGGGCTGTATGGAAATTAGGAGAGACACCGCTGAGAAGCAGGTGATGGAGGAGAGAGAATGAAGAGAGGGAAGGGGGAAGGAAGAAGAGTTATGGAAGGTGGCTGGATAATGAGGATTCTGATGAGAGCGATGGAGAAGCCTGAATAGAGACATCTCAGAGATGGAGTGAGGTAAAATAGAGAGAAAGGAGGAAGACAGAGTGGTAGAAAGGGTTTATGAATGGACGGGAACATGGGAAACAGCTGCCACTAGTGGCAGTCTGTGGAAATAAATACTACATGCAGAAGAAGAGGAGGGAGGACAGGAGATGAAAAGAGGATTGGAAAGTAAACAAGAGAGAAAAGGTGAAGAGAAGAAGATTATTCTGAGGTGAAGGGAAAAAGAAGTGTGTTGGTAAAATAATGTGAGAAAAGACTTGTGAAGATTGTGATGAGCTGTGGTTTCACTAAGATAAATTAACCACAGGAGACAACATAGATGTGAGAAATTAGAGGAGGAGGGCAGGTAAAACGTCAACTCATAAAAAGCTGTCAAGATGAGAGGACTGGGCAGGGTGGCATCAAATGAGAGGAAAAAAGACAAAAACAAAACAGCTCGCTGGGGAATCGGGGCTAAAGACAGAGAAATTTAGCCAAAGCACAGAAACAGAGAGATGGGAAAAGAGCGTGAGCAGAGATAAAAACTAAAAAAGCATGACAGAGGAGAACAGGAGACAGAGGAGGGGGAGGCCAACAGACTATTACAGTACAAGGAGAGACAGAGATGAAGAAGGAGGAGGAGGAGGAGGAGGGTGGTGCTGGCAGTGGCAGGACATGGGCACAGGCATGGAGACTGTGGCATGCAGCTCAAGTTGGCATGGGCTCTATCACTCACTCTCAGGCCTGGGCACAAGGCCCTCAGTGGCAGAAACACACACACAAAGTTGTACGTGCACAAGCAGATCAAACACAAGGACATTCGCTCTTTATATCACACACACACACACACACACACACACACTCACACACACACCAGACAGAGACAGAGAAGAACACTGAGCTCACATACAGGCATACGCATGCACACACTCAATTAGTCTCGGCCCCACGCACACCACGCACACATGTGAAGGGAAAAGACGAATGGATGAACGTGTGCATGAAGGTGTGTGCATGTGTGTCTAATTGTGCCAGCGCTGCCAGAGCAGAATGAGGGATGGTGTCTCAGAGCTGCTGCTGCTGCTAATGGCCGCTGACTGGAGGTGACAGGCTCTGTCTCTCTCTCTCGTCTTGTTTTCCATCCAATCAGCAGTCAGCACATCTGTCCTTCCCTCCTCAACCCAATTCAGTCCATTTTCTCCCCTTTATTCATCACTTCCCTCCTATACCTCTCATATCCCTCCTTTGCCCTTTTACCCTCAACCCCCCTTCCCCCACATGCTTTCATCTCCACTCCTTACCCCCTGCCACCTTTCATCACTTCCTCTCTTTTTTCCCCCGCTCTATCTTTTCCAGCCAGTCCTTAAGAAACACAGGAGTTCATGCATGAATAACTACATATGTGTGCGCTTGCATACACATACACATACACATACATATATATATAAACACAGCAAGAGGAGATGTGTGTGTGTTGATGTGTGCTTTATTTTGTATATGCACATGCATACAGTCTATTGCGCACACGTGCATGTGTGGGGGTGCACTGGTAGGAAAGTTATTATTCCTAGTGTGCTGCAGCATTTTAGGCCCTGACAGAAAGATCAAACAAAGAGTGGAGGAAGAACACACGCACGCACAAACGCTCACAAATAGACACACAAATCTGTGCCTGCTCTCCTGCAATATCTAGCTAACCCTGCGTTCTGCAGTTGGCTCACGTCTGGACTCTGTCCACAGAAAGACGAGAGGGAGCACTGCTCTGTTTTATATCTGCACCAGGTTATTAGACACATGCAATTAGCAGGCAGGATAAATATGCCTGTTTGTGTGTGTGTGTGTGTGTGTGTGTGTGTGTGTGTGTGTGTGTGTGTGTGTGTGTGTGTGTGTGTGTTTTGGGGGTTAGAGCATTTGTGTGCAATCAGGGGCAGATTGCATGGGCTGCTTCTGGGTTGGCCTGATGTGGAGATGAGAATGGGAGCATTGTTACTATTACAGAGGCTGCTTGGTGTGTGTGTGTGTGTGTGTGTGTGTCTCTGTGTGTGTCTATGTGTGTGTGTATTTGTTTGTTTGCACATTTAAACTCTAATATGAATCACAAAAAGACTGTGCGTGCGCACATGCTCATCTTCATATGCTTCCTTTACTAGTGTGTAAGACAGATGAGGATTTGCTTGTGTGTCGTCTGTGTCGTTGTATAAATGTGTGTGTGTGTGTGTGTGTGTGTGTACACGTGCTGTCCTTCCTAGAAGGAAAGAGCTGGTCCTGTGGTCCGTACAAAGATTGGGCCTACGTTTTGCTCTGCTGAAGCAGCCATCCATTGCCACCACGGCAAT
>OMLM01020676.1:174608-193211 GCA_900302695.1 Helostoma temminkii | reverse complement strand
GGTCTCCCACATCAACCTGGCCAAGGTTCAGTTTCTTCACAAATGCTTTCCAAAACACAAAACAAAACAAAACAAGTGCTGGATTTAATCAAGGGAAACAGAGAATTTGCTAGGAAAACGCTAAGAAAAGTTAGTTTCTATTCAAATGCATTTGGCAACACTGTTTGCTTGTTAAACTGTGATGCCAGTATATCACATTTAGTTGGACTAAAGCAGGAAAATCGACAAGCAGATGGAGACAACGGAAAAGCAGAGAGACAAGAGCAGAGAGTCAAGTAGTCTCTGTTTCTTAAAACTGACATTTTTCCACAATTTTAAATTTTTATTAGATGGACACATCACTGAGAAAATGTATTGGATAGTATGTACACTGTACTCCTTTACTGTCAACTCTACGACTGAGTGTATTTGCTGCCTGTCCAGGAGTCTCAGAGCGCCATCTGTCTGTCTGTCTGTCTGTCTGTCTGTGAGTGTCAATGGCAGGTCTCTGTCCCTTCTATGTCTCTTTCAATGATCTATGTGACTGGCTGACAGTGACCCCCTGATGACCTCCAGCTGTGTGTCACAACCATGGGACATTGACAAATGTCAGAGCAGATATTTGCTTTCTCCATCTCCTAAGCCTCTCCCTTGGGTAGGAACCCACCCACACAGCCTGGCCAGACACTGCAGGGAAGACGAGGAGCAAAGACAGAGAGAAGATGTGTGTCAGCCTGTCCATCTGTGTGTCTGCACAGTGAGTTGAACCTGTGCTTATCAAGTAAAAGGGCAAAGGGTCCACTGAGAAGGGAGGATACAGACGGACGATCTGAAGAGGGAGAGTGATGGTTGGAGGCATCTGAATACTCTCTGTGCCTTGTTGAAGTGTGTGTAATTAGGAAGAGGATATCAGAGTGCTGATTGGGAGCAGTGGCAGGGCGGGTTGCTGTGTTATTTTGGAGCATGCTGTGTTAAGCAGGGTGTTAAAGGCAGATGCGTTAGACATGAGTGTGTGCGATGATGCGGGGCGGGGGGGGTTATTTCCAAGCGTGTTGTCGGGTTGTCAAGGAGCATGTGAGCTCAGCTATGGTGTGTGTGGTGCTGGGGTGTGTTGTGATGATTGCAGTGGTAGTGGTGAAGTGCAAATGTTTGTGAATATGTGTGATGAGGTGAGTGCGTATGTTTCCTCCCAGGCCGCTCCACCTCCCCAGCAAACTACCTCTGCATGCATAATTAACCAGGATGACTGGGGAGGTAAACACACAAGGAGGCATTCCATCCCTTTACTCACTATTTATGTGTGTTTCTGTCTAGTACGTGTGTTTGTGTGTGTGTTTGTGTGTGTGTGCATTTGCATGTGTGTGTGTGTTAGATAGACAGAGAACAGGAAAGAGATTTGAAGCAAAAGGGCTTCAGAGGCAGAGTTAATGGAATGAGAGGGTTGTCTGTTTCTCTTTTTCTGTCTACGGTACATGCATGTGTTTGTGTCAAGACAGTGTGTGTGTCCACGCGTGTGTGTATGTGTGTGTATAAAGAAAGAGAGAGAGAAGATAAATCCCATCTCAAGCTCCCTCTGAAGATGATGTGATGAAAGAGAGAGAGAGAGGATAAAAAAAGAATGAAGGGGGGGCTAGAACCAGTCGCAGCTCTGCGCATTATGAACCATCCAGCGGAACAATCAGATTCACCCTCCTCTCCTTCTTCACCCTTCTCTCCTTCCCTTGCACTCCTCTCTTCCTGTCCTTACTTCCTGACAATATTTTATGAGATCTGAGGAGGTCTCAAGTACTGTATGAAATACGTATAAATGGCCAAACATTCAAATGCTGATGTCAGTTGAAAGTTTACAGATGTACAATAAAAATAACGCGTTTACAGCTCGAAGTGGGCAGAACGCGAGGAAATCAATCACACGTCTAGCAGCTCATGTTTGTCTGTGGCTAATTAATGACTCCACTGCCTTGTAAGCTTGCATACAATCTACCATTTTGCATGCACACGTCTCTGTGCATGTTAAATGCGTGTGTGCGTGCGCAGTGATTGCTGCAGCTCATATTTCCCAGGAGCCCAGGTTGTAAAGCCCACTCAGTAAATCATCTATCCTCTGTCCTCTACACCCCCTTTTGCTCATTCTCCTTCTCTTCAAACTTATCATTTCATCAGTCTTTCCGTTCGCTTGCATCCCCCAACCCTAATCTCTCTCTCAGCCTCAACTGAATCTTCCTCTCTCTCCTCCCATTAGACTCCCAATGCCTTGTTGTCTTTCCCCTCCATTTGCCATACCATTTTCCTCTCCAGTCACAGCACAACACCTAGAAAGAGAGACAGATCTGAGGGTGAGCAGGAAGGGGAGAAAAAATAGAAATGAGTTTAAAAAGAGAATGGCACCTTCTTGGCACAGATAACATTCAATTTAGTGGAAGGAAAGATAGGAAGAAAAAAGAAATAAAGTGTAAACGGAGAAAACATATCAAACACACGCACACACGAAAGCAATATGCAAGCTGCCAGTGTGGGTGTCTTGCTGTGTATGTGAGCGATATACGCGTGCGTTCGCTTCTGCTTCATCCCCCCTTCTCTGTCCTCGAGAAGCAATAAAATCAATGCGAGCACTACCTGATAAACAGACAAGACATATCAAGAGAGAGGATTCAGTGATCTCAGCAGGTATTCTTCGTCTCTCCTCTGTGACCCCTACTCAGGCAGGGGTCAGTGCGACGTGACAGGTGCATCCTCAAATACAGCAGACAGCTGGCTCCATAATGCCAAGCTCTGCAGAAGATAGAAGCAGAGGAGGAGGTGCAGCATGGAGGTGGGGAGGAGACGTGATTGGAATGTAGACCCCACTCGCATGCACAAATGCATCTACGTGTGTTTGAGTGAAAAGGGAAAAAACAGAAGGAGGAGTGAAGTAAATTGATTAGGAAGACAGATTTTTTTGGTTGGTTTGCTTTGTTTTTAGTGAGAAACACACAAGCAGGAGAAAATCCAATTAATTATTCCTCAGAATAGGCTATTGTGGAGAAGAGCAGAGATGACAGAACCACACATAAATTCACAGGTAAACTCACAGCCTCACAAAACTGTTGTGCACCTCAGTCCATCCTCTCTGCTGTGCTCGGCAAACACAGAGTGGCGAAATCCCACCCTTCGTCCCCTATAAGCATCTTATTTGGGTCATTGTGTAAACAAGTATCCTCACACACACACATCACTGCGGTTGAAGCACTGCAGGCAGAGGAGATAGGAAGGTAGGAGGGAGGACAAAAAATCTCAAGGGGAATCTATAGGTGTATGTGTTTAACTATGAGTGTGTGTGTGCTTGTGTGTTTGTTGTATGTTTGTCTGTATTTTTATGGGAAAGCCAAAAGCTGTGGACCTGCATACATAAACTCAAACAGACATTCTCTTTTCACACATACAAACACACACTGTGTGTTTCAGAGATGAATAATGCTACTGTGCGTCTGGTGGGATGCACCACTGTCCCTGGGGCGGGTTGAATGCTGGGATATTGTGCTGGAACTGGCTGACACACGCACACAAACACACATTAGGAGACACACACACACAGGCTCAGCACTCTGTCTCCAGGTGACTCTGTTCCGTTTATAGAGCAAGAACCCCCCTCTCTCTCTCTTCCTTTCTCTTTTGTATGAATGCATAAACACACATTCACACACACAGTCAAAATATTATAACAAAAATTACCACATGCACTCACATATTGGAACAAACACAACACACACAAGCACACTTTATGACATCCCTACTGGTATACTGAAAGCATGCAAGCAAACACACTCTATAACACTTCCCACTTCCCCTTGAAGGAAATCAGAGTTTGCATCCAAAAAGACAAATACAGGGAGGAAAGAGAAGAAAACAAAGGTTTATTTGAACCCCGTGTAACACAGCATCAAAGACAAACAGAGAAAATCACTTATAACAACTATATTGTTTGTTTAGGTAATAAACTGTAATATCCTGGAATGGTTGGGGAAAGAGGGCTAAGTCTGGGGATCCAAAGCATTTATGAAAAATGCATCACACAAAAAGAGCTGGAAAAAAGCTAAAAAGGGACAAAACCTTCTGTGAGTAATTTGAGTTCAAACTTACAGTGTTTCAACCCAACACAGATGCTCCTCAGGTGTCGTTTTATCCATGTGGCCTGTAGTCTTTGACGTACACCTGGCCTCAATCATGCCCATAGACACACAAAAACACATGCAGGTGCAATTGTTATGATCAATATTTATTACATGTAGGTCATTTAGTTCCCAGAAAGTCAACATAACAATGTATTTACATGGGAATGTGCATATCTATGAGTTTTATATTTGTGTGAGACTGAGAGAAAGAGAGGTAGAATTTTACTTTGACTCCGGACGAATGTTAAAATAGAAAGTGATATTATAAATAAGGGAAGTAAATGCAGAATGGTTAAACCTCAGGCTCAACAGCACTAACCATTGCAATTCTCTTTCTCTCTTTTCTTGATTCCCTCTCTCTCCCATCTTCAGTACCCCTAACCCCCCTTCCCCCTTCCCATCTCACCTCGCCTCCCCCTCCCTGTTCTACAGACGCAGAGTTATGCAGTCCTTCCGTGAGCGCAGCGGTGGTTACCACAGCAACCAACCCTGCTACCAGCAGGAACCCCATGAATTATCCCGGCTGGAGACCTACCGACAACATCCACATCATCCCCATCCCCAGCACCCGCACCCAGGCCCTGGACCACATCCAGGCCCAGGTCCAGGGCATGCCAGGTCAGGCTATGAGGCTCATTCACTAGCAAACCCAACAACCATGCCTCCAGGTGGAGGACCAGGAGGACCCAAGGACTGTTACAGCCAGCAAGCCTATGCTGGTTACCCAGGCAATGGTGGAGGACCAGGAACAGGGAGTGGAAATGGAGGCCCAGCACCTTCCCAAGCAAAGAAATCCTACAGAGGAAGCAAAGTCCCTACTCCAAACCCCAGTCAGCACCTGCAGGGTCCTGGGGGCTATGGAAACCACATGGGTCCCGGGAATTACTCAGCTCAGTATAGAAGTGAGGGTCACCTCCAACAGAAGTGGGAGGACCCGTCCCAATTAGCACAGTATGACCAGGAAATAGTGGGGCGTATGGAGGCTGGTGGAACTCCTGCACCCAGCTCCTCCCAGTACATGGAACAGAACATGCTGGGCCACTCCCAGACTCAGTGCCATCAGCCCTCCACCCCTGCCTATACCAGTCCACACCACCAGCCCCACCAGCCTAACCCTGCCCCCTCCCCTCTCATGTACCCCCAGAGTCACCTGCACTACCCCCAGCACTCATCCTCTCCTTCACCATACATGGAAAAGTGCAGCCCCATGCCCCACTGTTACAAAGGTTACAACATGCCTCCAAATTCCCAGTTTGGCAGACAAATAAGCAGCCACAGCAATCTCAAGCAGGGGGGTTACAGGTCAGCTCAGAACAGCTACAGCTACCAGCAGCCCCCCTCCAGAGGTTATGAACAGCAATCCACTTTACAGGCCATGACAAACCCCCAGGAGCCCCACCCTAAATACCAACACTACAGCCAACCCCAGCAAAACTACTGTCTCTCAGAACTGTCCGTCAGATCACCAGAACAGTATTATCAGACTTGTAGCCCCTCCTCAAGCCACTCACCTGCACGCTCTGTAGGACGCTCCCCCTCATATAGTTCCACCCCTTCACCACTAATGACCAATCCAGAGTCATTTCAGTATGGCCAACCTCCCATGACTCCTGGGGCAGCTTCTTCCTCTTCCTCCTCTTCAGCTGGTATGCAGGAGCAAACCAGTACCAACACCATGTTGATGCCCCCACGCTCACACCCCTCCCCCAATGTGCCACATGCAACCTCCCACAGCTACACCACCACACCACAGGTCCCTACCATGAAAGAGCGCTTCTCAGAGAAACTGTTGTCAAACCCCAGCTTGTGGAGCCTGAATGCTCTCACCTCTCAGGTAGAGAATATCTCTAATAATGTCCAGCAGCTGCTGCTTTCAGAGGCCTTGGTGGCCAACAAGAAAGGCACTAAGCGCAGCAGTGGAGGGAGCAACAGCAGTGCTGGAAATGGAGCATCCTCCAAAAAGGTTGAGGAGTACAAAAGTCCTCCATATCCAGATGGTGGTTGTGGTAGTGTTAGTGGAGGCCACATGCAGGACCCTTACTCTACCCCACAGCACCAACCAATGCCCATGGAGCTCCATGAGGGGGGCTACTCCAGCAGTAGTGATGAACAACTGGAACGGGGCTACTACTATTGTGGCCAGGGCAGAAGTCCAGCACAAGCCCTTAGCAACACACAACTCAGCTTAGACACAGCCTCTTCATGCTCTATGACATCCCCTGATGATATGTCCACTAGGTCTGGGGACTCAGGTCTGCACAACCTTACCCCTGACCTTAATAGATGTCCATCAGGGCAAGGAGGGGATGGCATGAGTACTCCAGTGAAGAGTATTGGTGATGAGAGGTCTCCTACAAGTATTACAATTCCCAGTCCTATGAAACAAGAAACCGATTCACCTTCAGATATACAGCATATCTCTGAGCCTGTGAAGGAGAACTTCGAAGAATCAGCCTGGACAGAGAAATCAGGTGACAAAGAAGAGGTGACACCGGAGAAAACTGAATGCGAGGGAGATTTAGACACAACAAAATCTACAATGAAGCTGGAAAAATGGGCAGATCAAGAGAAATGCCCAGCCATATACAGTAAACAAAACAAAGACATGACAGATAAAAGCTACTGCTATGAGGAGATGGTGTACCAAGGGGTCCAGACTTCAGTTGAACAGTCCCCAGCAGCTCTGTCTGACTCTAGTCACAAAGAACACCTGGGTCAAGGGATGAAATCAGAGGCATTCAAATCTGAGTCTCCAACGGCGTCTGAGAGCTCAGTGAAAACGTTGCCTTTCATTTCTAGAGGTGACCTTGAGCAGGATCAATATTCCACAGAAAAGGATGACAGCTCAGAGAACACATCTCCTACGCTCCAAGTTGAAACCATGGATGAAAGCAATTCAGACAAGAGGCAAAGCAGGGATGAAGAGGAGGGGGAAGGAGATGAAGAAACCAATGAGGAGGAAGAAGAAGAAATACAGAAACAACAGCAATGCTCTCTTTCCTCTTCTCTGTCTGAAGAGGTTAGGGAGAAACTGGGGGAGGGAGAGAAACTGAGCCAATCATTGACTGAGGAGCACATGAATAATAGAGACGGACTAGAAAAGCTTACTGGAGATTTCTGCAGTAGAAAAGACACTGATCTCCACAGCAACAATGAGGTTGCAGTGACACCTGTCCATCCAAATGCAGCAGCAGCAACAGCGGCAGCAGATGCTTCTGCAAGGGAGTCAGCCATTGGTGGCACTGCTCCTCAGCCTCAGTCTACTATGCCAGTCTTCTCAGCTCGCAATGACAAGGCAGCTCAGGCCAGGGATCATATTGATCACAGTGATGCTAAAGTGCTGGAACCAGATTCTCCTCAGCTGCCAGGGAAGTCAATACTTCCCTCAGCCCCCTCCTGGGCAGACACTCCGCCCTCCCCAAAAAAGGGTGATGAGGACATGGAGCCAGGCATCAGCTGTGCCAGTGCAGTGACCCCTTTGGCCAAGTCAGAGCCTGTTGCTCCATCTGCTCAGCCGAGGACATTTGGACGTAAGCATGCCAGGGGCAGGAGGAGAATCATGCATTCAGGTGTGGGAATCAGGCGACAGCTAAGCTTGGAGAGGGAGGGGGAAAAGGAAGAGGAAGGAGCACCCTCACCTACTCAGAAACCCTGCATGCCTCCAAGCAAAACTGTGCTATTTTCAGATCAAATGGAACTAGCTCATCAGGAGTCTATTGTGAGCCAGACTCCCAAAATGGTAACTGATGGTTTTTGTTCAAGAATGTGCACTCGCTCATTCACTGCACCAGACTTGCCTGCTAAGGTTGAGCCTCATGTGAAGCGAAAACCAGGCCCAAAGCCTGGATCAAAGCCTGGGCCCAAACCAGGACCAAAACCAGGACCAAAACCAGGGCCAAGACCAGGAGCAAAGCCAGGTCCAAAGCCAGGGCCTAAGCCTGGTCTAAAGCCTGGACCAAAGCCTGGGCCAAAACCTGGATCTAAACCAGGTCCAAAACTTGTGTCAAATGAACCTGAGCTGCCGCTCAAAATTGATACTCCTGTGAAACGGAAACCAGGTCCAAAACCAGGTCCAAAACCAGGGTCAAAATCTGGACTAAAACCTGGTCCAAAGCCAGGTCTAAAGCCAGGCCCAAAACCAGGACCTAAGCCTGGACCTAAATCTGCAGATGTTTTGCCCCCCACTGACACTGCACCCATCAGGGCTCCAGTGGGTCGTCCCAAAGGATCGGTTTCTAAAGCAAAACTGGTACAAGAAGAATGTGCTGAACCTTTAACAGGAGTGCAAAGCAGGGGCAGGAAAAGCATAAAAGCAACAATATCACAAGTAAACCAGGATGTAAAACCAGTAAACCAGGAAGAGAAACAAGCTAATCATGATGTAAAGGTCCTGGAGAAGGAGAGTAAGAACATGGTTTTGAGGTCCAGAAAGTCATCACAAGAAAAACTCTCAAAAGAAAAAGAAAAAATAGAGGACGATATTCAGCCCCAGCTGCAAACCGAAGCAAAGACAGGTGATGTTTCTCTAAAGGAAGAGGATCTTATAGCAGAGGAACAAACAATAACTCTTATTTCTAATGCAGTCAACAACACAGAGACTCCACCAGACCCACCAGCAACACTTATTCTACCCATTCCAGTTGAACAATCCGAAGATAAGACATCACATCCATTAAAACGAAAACCTAGTCCAGAACCTTCTATTACACCCATAAAGAAAAAGAGGGGTCCAAAGCCAAAACCAAAACCTTTACCACCTCAAGCCCCTCTACTGGAACAGGGAGTCTCTGCACCTAAAGAAAAGTGTGTCCGAGGCCCAAGAAGAAAGCGAGGGCCACCCAAGAAAGTGTCTGTGGTCACTCTCCAAACCAAAGACAGTCCTCCTAGCATCAGTGAATCTGACATCATTGGTGATGTGCCTATTGTGCCACCTCAATGCCCAACTAAGACAAAAGTTCTCCCACCACGCAAAGGCAGAGGACAGAAATACGAGGCCATGGTGCAGAAGATTACATCTCCCAGCTCGAAGAAACACCTGCCAATTCCTCAAACAGACAGCAATCTAACGGATGATGTGACAACCAAGGTTTTGTCTCAACATGCCTTAAAGGAAGCTGAGACATCGATGTTCATAAATAGCACTGAAATTTTAGACGGAGAAGTGAAAAGCATAGAGTGTAGACTAGAGGGAGCGAAACAACACAAAGGAGCAGTGAGAAAAGAAGAGGTGACACAAGAAAGGGAAAAGCATGAGTTGAGTGAAACAGTGTCAATGCCAGAGGAGGTAAGGGAAAAGGTGGAAGAAGAGGTTGTAAATAAGGAGGAGACAAGACATGAAAACATTAAATCAGAGGTACAGCAAGATGTCGGAGCCAGCAAGGACAGGTGTTCAGTAGAAACCCCAGTAGAGATCAGCGCTCCTGAAGAGTGGACGCAACAGACTTCAGAAGGTGTATCTAAAGCTGCCAGTAAGTCCACCAGAACAAAAAGGAAGCGATGGGCCATGGTGGAGAGTACAGATGCCTCAGTTGTAGCTTTGGAAGCAGGGAGCCTAATAGTGACAACACCAAGGCTAGCCAAACAGAGGGCCATTAAAAACAACCATGAGATGCACCTAAAACAGCGAAGGAAGAAGAGAAAAGGTCAGGCCCCTATAGAAGAAGAGACAGTTGAGGAGACAAATATTGAAATAGCAGAACAACAACAGGAGGAGGTAGAAAAGAAGGTAACCCCCACAGAGTCCACGGTACACCTGCCAATCAACCCAAATGAGATCACAGATGCCCCCCAGGTTACTAGCACAGAACTCTTTCAGAAACCAAGGAGAGGTAGAAAACCATCAGTTAATTCAACCAAGAGGAAACGAGGCAAAGCCCCAGAACAGATATCTGGCATGCCAGTGAAGGTCCACAAAAAGCCTGGACCAAAGCCTGGGATGAAAGATGCCATGGAGATTATTGAGGCAGTAGTAAGGGCTGCAGGATGTGAACAGGCTGAAAAAGAAGAGAGGGAAAAAGAGGAAAGGGAAAGAAGAGAGAGGGAAAATGAGGAGCAACAGAAGACATGTATTATTGGTCCTGTAGTAACATTATCTGAAAAACGGACTGAGACTATTTCTGTGAAAAGAATCAGACGCAGACCACTACATCAAAATTCGAAACTGTCATTCAGTCCTTATGTACGGATGATCAACTCCAGAGACTTTTCTTCTTGGTGTGCCATCGTCAACAAGCCTGAGGATGCAGTAATATTTCAGAGACGTAGAAAGAAGGGAATTCTCAGAATGAGGAATCCTTTCACGGTTGCAAAGACAGTGCCACACACTCCTGCCATGTTACAGGGACCCTTGGTAAATAAAAATACTATTGCCAGATGTCTTACATGTTGCCTGTGTGGACAGCCAGCAAATTACAGAGACCTAGGTGACTTGTGTGGACCCTACTACTTAGAGGATAGCATTCCGAGGAAAATTTTGACGATCAGGCATACAGAATCCCTCAGGGAAAAGTCAGAGAAGACCAATGACAGCAGCAGCAGCAGCGAAGAACCGGGTAATTCGTCAAAGAATGAGGGTGAGGGCAGTACAGAAAAGGGGGACAGCACAGAAGAATCCACTCAAGAGAGCAGTAGTAGCAGGCACCACCACTGGCGCTACAGAAGAGCAGAAAGAACAGAGAGAATGGGTCAGGAGGGTGGACCACGAAGATTAACTCTCCGAGAGAGGTTCAGGAGAATAAGGCAGCTCCAGGCCAGCACAGTGGCCTCGGGTGACCAAGAGAGTAGTGGCAGCATCTTCCAAAGGCTACAAGAAGAGGCTGAGGCTAAGGAGCACTGGGCCCATGAGAACTGTACTATCTGGACCAAGGGGATTATTATGGTAGCTGGGAGGCTGTATGGACTGAAGGAGGCTGCCAATAACTCAGCCAAAACGGTACAGTAGCAGATGTGTGCATGCTTACGACATTTAAGAGAGATACTATGTGCACTAGTATCAGAATCTGTGCAGCTTCGTTGGGAAATTGTTATTAACTTTCAGTATTTTATTCCTTTCTCTATCTCCATGTGCCTCTGTTGGTCACTTTGTTTCTTTACTGGTCTGGGTCCATATGTCCGTCTGTCTGACTAACCCCAGAGCTGCTACAAGTGCCAGATTGTGGGGGCGTCCCTCAGCTGCTGTTGGAGAGGCTGCTCTCATAAATACCACTATGTCTGCGCCAAAGAGATAGGTAAGAGACCAACAGCAACAACAGAAGAAAAGGGAAGAGAAGCCAGGGAGAAGGAGGAGGAGAGGAGAGGAGAGAAACTCGGAAGTTAAAATTGAACGTGGGCTGAGAGGGCAATAGGGAGCGGAAGAAATAAGGCAAGTTAAAAACAGGAGAAAAATGAAAGGTGAAGGAAAAAAGAGGAGGAGGGAAAAGTGGATGTGGGTAAAATGAGAGACGCAAAATGCATCAAGAAGTAACATTATTGAGTGTGAGAAGAGATGTCTGAGAGTGCTAGGGGAGAGCAGAAGATGATAGGAGGGAGGGAAAGAAAGAGAGAGCTTTGAATAAGGGGGATGATGAGGGGCAAGTGGGACCCTGCAGTGTGCAAGAGAGAGAGGGGTGAGACGAGACCAAGGAAGGAGGATGTGTATGTGTGCATTATTGACCACAACCCCTGTGGCTCCCTCTATCCATTCTGCTGTTTGTGGCTGAACATGCATGTGTGTGCTTGCATGCATCTATGTGTGTGCCTTCCTGCATGAATGCTTGCCTAAATGCTTCCCCGTGCACGGCTTGCAACCATGCTGCTTGTGTATGTTCACTTCAGTGCTTGCGTGCGTGTGTCCCTGTTTGTTGCTGTCGATATAAGTGAGTGTTTGTGTGTCAGCATGTCTTGTATGGCTTTCCCCTACATTACCTCATGCCAAGGAAGTACAGTGGGAGGATTAGAAGGCTTGCCACGTCTGCCGAGCCAGCAGAGGGAGCAGAGTGAGGCCTTTTTTAATCCTGCTGAGTGCACCAGCCATATCTGACTGCCTGCCTGCATCGCATCTCATCCACTCAGTCTCTCTTTCCTCTGTTGCTATCTCTCTCTGCTTCTTTCTTGCTCATTTATCATTTTAATCTGACCTCTTGTCATTTAGCTGCACTTTTAGAGGTGGGGTTTAGGGGATGTTGTGTGTATCCACCATATGTTGTGTGATTAATTTATTGTTATTATCTATCCGTGACACTTTAGCTTATTCTCTGTTTTCTCTCCATGTGTAGGCTGCACATTCCACGAGGATGATTTCTCCATCAAATGTCCTAAACATGAGGTAAGAAAATGAAAGTCTCAGAACTAGTGAGTTGACCTGATCTAGCCTGAGTGGCCCCCTCATCCGATATTTGCAGCAGTGACGGTTTAGTCAGAATGTCCTTGGGCAGGTTACTGAACCCTGAGTTGCCTGTGTGTAGGCCTTTTGATAAGTCGGTGTGAGTCGCTTTGGATAAAAGCATCAGCCGAATGACTAAATGTAAAATGTAAATCTAAACTAGTGAAACAATGTGTAAACAATCTTTTCAGCTGGCACAAACTGACTGGCACCTCCTTAAAGGAGGCAAAAAAAAGGATGGAGAGGATTTTTAAAACCAAGACAAGGTGTCTTAGCATCTTCTTGCATAACTTCTCAGGCATTAGTTTTAGCATCTTATATGTTTATTTGTTAGCTGCTTATGTACGTACTCTTCAGTGTTTGCATGTAGGTGTACACTGGATTTTATTCTCAACAGAACTCTTACAGCCATCCTGCTATGAGAAGCACTGTGCACTTCTATTTTTCCTCCCCTCACCTCCCTTCAGATCCTATTTTGTTCTTTTCCCTCACTCCCCCACTTCATCCTTCTCCTGAGCACAGGGGAAAAAAGAGTTCACACATTGCTATCATAAGCAGTAGTACTCTGGCTGGATGGATGGTACAGTGCAGAACAGAGAACACAATTATTAGCTTTTGTAAAGCACAGAAAGAAACCATAACCATATTGGCTCAGGTGAAATTACGTTCTCTATCTACTCATATGCTGATCTGTAAACCATGAAGGCAAAGATCTCATTTTGGACCAATAGATCTTTTGTTGCTAAATCAATATTGCACAATAATCTTGGCGAGATAACCCCATATCCACCACCAGTAGTGATATTTAGTTATTTATGTATGTGCTCTTTGTGTGTGCATCCCTCAATACTTACTGTTATGACTCAAGACCACAGCAATTGCAATAGGTCATGGTTTTTGTGGTAACAGGAATAGACCATCCCTCAGTCATGTTTCCTGAAAAACATGCGCCATCTGGTGGTGGCAAATTTACCCTGCAGCACAGTTGGGAAGGTCAAATGCAGAGGGGGGTGGGTGGTGGAGAGGGAGCAATGCTGACATTCAGCAGGGAGCAGCGGTGCATTGAGGCAGTAGTGGCAGTAGGCTCCCTCCCTTCTCTGCATCTCTCCCCCTCACTCTCTCCCTCTTCCTTTCCTGTTCTCCTCTGTGCAGACTGACAAGGATGAAAAGCTGGCTGCTGATCAAAACACTCCACCCACCATCACTGCCTGCTTTCTTCCCCACATGCTCTCGCCACCCTTTCTCTCTCTTACTCTGTACTTTGGTTTCTCGTTAGTTCCTCCTCCTTTTTTCCCATTCCCCTTATTTTGCTTCTATGCTCCCCTGCTGTTCCAACTCCCTGTGTCTCTCACACTGTTCACCTCTCATCTGCTGTGAGCTCCCATTTCCATTTTCAGCCGTCCTCCCTTCATGCCTCCTCATCCCTTCCTCCCTCTTTCTCTCTCATCTCCTCTCTACTCCTCTCCCCGCCTCTCTTCACCTCAACTCCCACGTCTAAACAGCAGAAATAGAGTGTGAGAATCATAGAGAAAAGGAGAGCAAGACACAGAGAGATTGTTGTTAGCAGGCTGAGGCAAAGCTGTCATCAGTTGTGGGATCTGAAGGTCTGTGTGGGTCTGTGCTGTACCAATTTACGCTGAGCAGCCTAATCAAAGGGAAGAGCAGTCACACATGTACACACACAAACATGCAACTACCCCACCCATGGTCCCCTCTCCGAAATTTTCCCTCTGCCTGCACTCACAACACACCTATATCGACGAAACTGCAAACACATGCCACCTTCAGCTGTGGATTCTCAAGTGCTAATGGACACAGACTGTGTGTGTCCACAGGTTCATTAACAGGTTACCTGTATGCTCAAACACATACACATATAGTGAGCAGGGGAGAGAGACAGGGAGAAGAAAAACAGACTGTTCTGTGTTGCAGCTGAATAGGTACAAAAAACAAATGAGGGCAGTTACATCAGAGAATCAGAATGAGAGACGGAGGTAGAAAAAGAAACGAGAGCATCAAGAGAGACTTGAAACAAAAGGTAAAACATTTGGTGGTGGAAAAGTAGAGAAAACAAGTGAAACTGAGCGTGCAAAAGAATGAGAGCTAGTCTAGCGAGGCAAACTGAAAGAGATGAAGTGAGTGAGGGGAACATAAAGAGGGAGAGAAAGAAAGAAATCCTGAAAGAGAAAAAGAGAGTGACAGTAACGCTGCTGATCTGGGTCCCGGGCATAAAGATGGACAACTGGCAGTTCAGAGAGAAAGAAAGAGAGAACAAACAGATTCTGGGGAGCTGCAGGAGGACAGAGGGAAAGAAAGCACTCCACCAACACCACCACACCAACACAATTAGTAGGCGTTCCCGCTGTGTCTTTCACAGCGGAGCTGGTTCACTGGCCAGCTGCATCCATCTCCCCACTCCTGCACACTGCAGCCTGCTCCTTTTCATGTCCGCACTCTGCAGATCTGTGAAGAAACGCTTTCATACAGCCTTGGACTGCACATAAATATGAGCTCAGAGTGGCCAGGTGCACAGGAGATCCCACCTGCACTAAACCAGAGCGTGTATGTAGTCTAGCTTGTAAATAAACATGCTACAAAGCTATATACATATATAAATATATAAATTGCAGTAAATTATAAATATAGATCAAGGCTAATGTAGTTGTCGTAGACAGTAGAACCTCTGGCAGAATACTTTTCTCTGTGTGTTTGTGGTTTTTCTTTCTTTTCTCATGTCTCTTTACCCTCCCTTCCTCTGCAGGACCTGTAAGATATACCAGTCCACCACTTCCACCACCAACACCACCTCTCAGCCTGGATAGCACCAGCTATCCAGCAAGGCAAAGGAAAATGCTGTCCTAACAGCCACCTATACCTAAAAAAACCTGGTGAGGACTGATGATGGACAGGCACGTTGGCCAGTGGGGCAGAGAGTGTGTAAAGGCTGCACTGAGGAGGAGCTAGGAGCAATACAAATCCCGAAGAACGCCTCCACGGAGAAGAGCTGCTCCCTGACCCTGGTCGGAAAATGTGTTTTCTCAACTGAGCCCGTTACTGGAAGGCAGAAGGTAGTGGCACTGTTTAACAGAAGGATACACTGCGCTTCAGAGACTGTGTGCCTAGAGGCCTGTGCACAGAGGGGGTGTTTGAAATGCAGAGCAGGCAATGTGTGTGTGTTCTGCCTTCAGATGGATTGCTATCATATTCAGACACCTGGTGTACACTGATTGGACAGGAGCATCCCTCTGGCCACCTTGTCTGTGGGCCAGGAAGTGTGTATGCGCGAGTGTGTGTCTGATAATCATCAAATTGTCATTCTACAGCCCCATCATCAGTGTGTTTGTGCGTATGTGTCTGTGTGAGTGCAGAAGTGCATCTCCAATTCAAGATGTCATACATCGAAAGAAAAAAAAAACAAAAAACAGCAGCCAACCACTGGATGTACTATCTCAACGTGTGCGTTTGTGTTTAAAACAAGACACAAAATTAAACAAAAAAGGAAACTGTACATGATAACGTGCTTTACAGGTTCTAAATATTCTGATATTGAAGAGTAAAGAAAAAAATAGACCCAGTATTTTAATATAACGCTCTTATCTTCGGAGATGTATTTTGATGTGCATTATGAATATACAACATCATTGCGTCACCCTTGGTATATGTCAGGCTTTGTGTTCTTCAGAAATTAAAAAAAAAGAACTAAGAAAATGGAAAAAAAAAAAGAAAACTCTGTTTAAGAGTGAATTCAGTTGTGTGCACATTCAGTATGTACAATAGATGCCACCATCATCATGACAGGTTGCAGGTCAGGGCTGCCAGGGTCCAACTGGGAGTCAGGTCATGTCACTTCATATCTATGTACAGTTTAAAAGTATTACTGTTAAACATTGCCATTGTGTATGATTACTTCACCTACCACAGCCGCGCAGAAAGATGTACATTGAATTCAGATTTCATAACACATGTCTGTTTGTGTATCTCAAATGTAGCCTCTTTCACTCTGCCATGCTATATAACAACGCCCTGTACAGGGTGTCAGTTAAAGTACTGGTCATATCAAAATGAGACATATTTAAGTATTAGAGCATAAAAGAAATTGCAAAAACGCCGCACCAAACTTTCTCTTTTATGAAGCTCATTATTTAATGGTGTATATAAGTATTTGATGCTGTTTAAATGTAAGATGTGATGTACTAATATAATTGTGTATAGTATTTCCTAGAGATGTTTATTTTCTATAAAATGGAATATGTTATTGCTTATAAAATGTTATTAAAAGAATCCATTGATGAAAAAAAACTTTTTTGGGAATGTCACTTGTTTTAAGTTGGAGCATGCCGTTTTGTTGATTTTCATGTCTCTTTGTTTGGAATCGATGACACAGCATCACTTTGTTTGAGATGTTTTTTGTAACGCCAATGTTAAATATACCAGCACCTTTCAATGCTGCTATGACCACTGCCTGCTCTTTTTGTCTTTACTGAAAATGCACATTAACATACTGGAGACATAATTTGGTTTGGCATAGTTTTTAAAGTGTGCTTTTTCCAACAATTATAACTAAGCAGACTATCATTACGTTCACATTTAAGAATTGTGTCAACTACAAAACAAATTTAAATTAGAAAAAAGGTATATTTATTCTTTAATGCTGTGTTATAGGCACAGTGTGCTATAAAATGGTCACATCATTATTGTTTCAGCTGCTTTTGGGGATTTTTAACAAAATAATTGTGTTTTGAAATATTCTGATACATTATTTCTCACAAAAACAAATTTTTTGTCTCCCTTTTACATTTAAGGCCATGACCCACTTGCATAATTTTGAGGTTAGTAGACTTAACTACTTTTTCACCATCTGGAATTAAACACCATTGGCCTAAAGCATGAAAAACAAACAAACAAAAAAAACATACTGTGGTCTTCTTTACAAAATGTTTTAATATTTACATCAGAAAATGATGAAAAAATGTCTGTTGAAGGACAAAAACAAAACCTTTAGACACGGTTCCTTCTCATTGATCTCAATCTGGCCTCTTTCAGGATTTCACATTAGTGACACTATAAAACACACTAATTCTGAAACAAAAACACAAAGTGTTTTTAACAGTCCTCTAAAGTGTGATTCAATAGATAGAGGAAACTATGATGACTGAAAGAGCAAGTATTGCTCTTCATTTTGGAGCTACAAAGGGAAACCAGAAGACTCATTACAGGACCTCTTTGGGTCACCTAGTATGAATTATTTTGAGACTGTATGACTTGCTAGAAAGTGCCTAAAGTTCACATTATAGTTTCAGTTGTCAGTTGGTGATGCCAAAATTAGACGCTGCCAACTTCTTTTATTATAGTTGCATACGTGTGCAACAGTGCAAAAGGTCAATTGATTCATATAGTGACGCAAATGTCACCTGGATAACTCGATGCCGCCTCAATTTTGGCTATCATTGCCACAGCAATATAGTACAGTAACTACGTTATTTGGACCAGGTCAAAAGCTACCAAATAAAACAAGATTGGGGGAAGAAAATAAGCACTTTTCACTCTGCTTATGCAAAATACTGCTGAATCAAAATTCATACAGATTATAAATACATTTTAAAATATGTACAAAGCAAAAGAAAAAAAATAACCTCAATGAAAATAACCTCATAAAGCCATATTATCATTGAACTCAGCCTCGAGGGCTAGTGCAGATAGAGACACAGAGCATGTACAGTGGGTCATCTCACCTCACATTATTATTAGTGAAGCATGATTCAGATCAACTTCAGCACTCTCTGAACAACCTGTGGATTGGCTTCTCACCGAACAAGCACATGGTCTGACCAATCCCAGTTTAGTCATTTTTCGATCGTGACCAAGAGACACGTGACTCTGCAGCCGGTGAGAGCAGCCTGCAACTCCAGCCCACTCAGCACCTCTGCATGTATAAGAGCATCTATGTTGATAAGACTGGAGGTGGGACTATACTGAGTAAATGAGTTTCATACTTCTCACACACAATCACACACACACACACACACACACTCACACACAAACAGTCCAGAAGGAGGACATGATGGCTCCTCTCTGTGGACAAACTGTGGCACTGCGATTCACTCTCACCGGGGG
>OMLM01020676.1:159402-170083 GCA_900302695.1 Helostoma temminkii | reverse complement strand
CTAAGCAGGTAAAGTTATTTAGACATGGGTTTGATTTCCTCACCCTTCGCCCTGGTTGGGACTTTTCTCCCCATGAGGTTGAGCCACACAGTAGAGAGCCTTCTCCAAGAGGTGCTCTCTGAATGCCTGAGTCACCTGGGCCAGAGGATCCACTGTAAGAGTACCAATGCACCATTAACATGAGAAACTAATGGGTTCATCAGTGATTTAGCATTACACAATACAGTAACACACTTGTGTGTAAAAGTTGCATATACTGACCAGTATTGCCAGCTTGGCTGTATATGCTTTCTTTAGGAGTGCTGCGTATAGCCCAATCCCCATCCACAAAAAAGCGATGACCTAGTGGGTGACAGAGCCACTGCATGGCTGGAGGCACACTGCCACTGGACGACAGGCACGCCTGACGGGCACTGCTCAGAAACACACGCTGTTGAAAAACACAAAAACAAAGCACACAGGAGACAAATTAACCAACTGACAACTTAATATTGCTGTTTGTGTATACCACTTGAATGTTTACCCATTAACAGGATTTCACATAGGAAACCACAGTGCTTAAATCTGCACAATAAGAATGAGTATAACACTTGCACATGTGTATATAGTAGAGGGACCTACTGAGGTGAAATGTAGGATCCTTGGCAGGCTGGCTTTGACACGTAAAGCTGCGGAGACGTAGACCTCGGCCAGAGAAGCAACGGGAAGACAGGATCCAGCACACTCTGCCAGGTTCACTGCACTCAAAGCCATGTGCACTGCTGACAGATGGCTGCCATTCAGTTTACCTGTATGTACATACAGAAAAAAAATAAGTCAAAGTGGCTGGCAATACCAAATTATTTTATAGTCTAAACCTTTCATTACCACTGAGTCAAAGCAGCAAAAAAGAAGGCTCTTCAATTTTTTGACACCAAGCACTGATCACTAGATCACACTGATTTTATTTACAAACACTGTCCCACAAACTAACCTGTCATGTGAAGCTGGTGCAGGCGGTGGTAAACCAGGGCAGCGTCACGGCTGCTTTTACAGGCATCCTCCTGCAGGGGGCGGTCATATCGCAGCCCTCCAGCCCTGGCAGCCAGCCAACGGCCCACCCATAGGCGCTGGAGGCAGAACCTCAGGAGGGACCATAATGCAGCACAGGCTAGGTCCAATTGGGAGGTCGGTAAGGGACGTCCAAGAGCCTTTAAACAGGTCCAAAGGTTCTGACTGGCCTGGGCAAAGTCCCCCTGGGAAGGTTTAAAAAAAATTGATGATAAAGGAAGGAGAAACATAGAAAATAAAACCCTAAGACAAATAGACAGAATAGGTAACACCTGGGAAGAATAGAAAGGCCTTGGTCTTTCTAAAATAAATAAAAACAAAACAAAAAAACAACCAAAAAACGTACTCTAGCTAGGTCCAAGTCAGCCTGCTTGCGGTGTCTCCAGAACAAAACAGACGATCCTGAGTGTGGTCTGGTTACAGGTTCTCCATACACCAACAGACGGATCAGAACTCCAGACACCAGGATACCATTCAGTAGCCATACCAGAATAGTTGGCAGCATCCAGTCCATCCAGCCCCATGATTCAGCTACAGACAACAAACATTACTGACATTTAACAGTAAACTTTTATTCTATGCGAGTATCATACTTGAGAAAACATTACATGAAATTGTAATCCTAGATTGGTCCAAAAAAAAAAAAAAACAAAAAAAACAAAAAAAAACAACATTAAAACATTTATTGCATCCATACCTGCAACATCTACCCCAAGAACGCTTCTGCCTGCATGATGGGTGGTAGTGGCTGCAGAGCTTCCTGATGAGCTGCTGCCAGATGAGCAGAGCAGAGATGCCAGAGGGTTAAGGGAGAGAAAGAGGAAGGTGAAGGCACACAAAGCCATGCGGGAACGGTCCAACATGCCGCCAGCTCTGCCGCCTGCTGCCGATGTGTCCAACACGCCCACATTTGGCTGGTTCACAGAAGAGAAACCAGACAGATAAATATGTGTTACTCTAATACAAAGATCCAGAACTACCAATGTGACACAAGTAGAAACAGTAGCTACATGAATTCCTATACATTTTTTACATCTACAGGTCCAACACTCCCGTGACCCCTGCGGGGACTAAGCGGTTCAGAAAATGGATGGCTGAGTTTGCAGCAGTTAGTGATTTATAGTTTGGCATCGGATACAACCTCTTTGCTGAAAACAATCATGTTTCTTTTTCTTGTTTCCTAAGTCAGTTTCTGACAGAGACATACTTCAAGATGAGTCTGACATTACTGTAAATAAATTATTGCATCTTTCTTTAATCTGTCTCATGCCATTACTATCAATAAACACCAAATGCATCAGAAACAGACACTTGTTGTATGAATTTTTTAAAACTATGTGCTTAAAGAGTTTCCTTCCTTATTTAATGCAGAGGCATTAATTTAGGTTTTAAGCACATGCGATTATGGCATTTGGTAATTAGTGACTTTTTAATGCACAAGCAGGAAGGGACTCAGTGATGCAATTTCAACAAGGTAACCACTGTTTGCTTGGATAAAACATGAACCTTAATGCAACATGAAAGTGAATATCAACTTCTTACTACTCATACTGCAGTTTAGCAGACAGCTCCATACCTTAGTGTCTTCTCCCATTGGACTGTCAGGCTCTGAGTCACTGCCACATTGTGAGAAAGAAGTCGGGGAGCCCACGTCAGATGCTGGTGGGGTAGGCAGCTCATTCTTCACATCAGTCTGTCCATCCACTTCCATAGCAACCAGGTCTTTAAGAGACTCTGCAGAAACAAGCAAGAGAAAAGAGAGATATTAGCAACAGACATGGAAAGACACTGTCTTAAACAGAAAACTATTTTTGGCTTTTTTTTTTAAATTTAAGGTATTCAAGGTAACAGTAGCTATCAACTAATTGAATTACTTTAAAGCAACAGAAATAACAGCAGAGAAATTGTTCAGGAACCAAAATCAAAAACAAAAGTTTCAAATGCATACTGTTTTTCTGGGCTGTCATTTTAAGAGCCATGTTCTCCTGTTTAAGTTTCTGGTTAGACTGCTGTAGGTAACGGATGTAGTCGATGGCTTTCCTCAGCACTGCAGACTTGTTGAGCTAAGAAAAAAAGATGTAAAAAAAGATTGACTGAAAAGCCATTTAAGGATTTATGAAGTTTAAGAATTAGATCTTTATGTCATTTAATGAGCACAAATTATCTGACAAAAAACAAAACAAAACAGATAAGCTTTAGATCAGATAATACAAATGTTCTTCTGTTTAACAGTCTGTTTCCTACCTTGGCCTCAGTACCAGCCACCAGGTCTTTCAGCTCCACAATTTTGTCATTGATGGAGGAGCGGTAGCGCTTCTCAATGGCATTGTGGGCTGTGCGTTTCTCTCCTTTGTGAGGCTGGCCGGTGGGTTTACTGCTGATGGCGATGCGGTTGATTGGGAGTTTCTCAGCATCCACCATGACGGGGACTGTAGTCAGGATAGTGCCCCCACCCATAAAAGCCTGGGGACGTAAACAATCACACAGGAAAAGAGAGAAAAGGGGATGGTAAGAAAAATAAGGGACAAATCAAATTAACTGATTAAAATAATTTTTATCTTCTCATATTTGAGTCTAAAGCCCTTTTTACTCATAAAGCCCTGTGTTAGAAGGTTGCACCCTCTTTACTGGTTTACAGACATTAGAGGCACCATATTTTCAAAACATTACAGGTGGATGAACTGTGATGTGCATTTGCTAGTTTGCACATTTGATTTGGATTCAAACACAGCTGATTTGTGTAGAGTACAATGTGGGTATTAAGGATTATGGTCACAGATTCTGTTTTCTGCAGCAATGTGTGGGTGTTGAGAAGCTGAGGCAGAAATGCCACTCAATGCCACAGCTATGATCTGGAGTAGAAAGGACAAAGTCACAGTTGGAGTAAGACCGGGATCTGGATTTGCATAATAATATACAACTGGTTGGGCCATGTCACCAAAAAAACTCCTGCCAACCCGCCAGCACATTTACATAGACAATGGGGTGAAGTCGCCTCAACTCTGACACTAGCTCTTGAGGCTTAGAGGTGGATCTCCACAGACACAAGCCAGTTTGGTATGTTTCATGAAGCACAGTTAGGTGGTGTGGTGTGGGAAAGCCACCTTGAAGGGGCAGTGTAAAAGGGGCTTAACTTGCACATAAGGTGCCTACCTGCAGTGAAGTGCTCTGTACTGAGGTTGTAGTAGCCAGGGATGTGGGAGAAGCCACTGTAGTAACCATGCAGGGGTCAGGCTTCAGAGTGGTAAGCAGCAGAGACTCAGCTTTGATGAACTGGGGCTGCAGCAACACCTGAGATACACACACAAACTTAAAGATTTGCAATACAACAACAAGGACTGCACTACATTTATTTTGCATGTACAAGAACACTCAGGCTAATTTGTCAGCCTCACACACTTACAGGTACTTGCTGTACGTGTGGTGCGATGGTTTGAACAGGCGGGCTTGCTGACGTGGCAAGCAGAGGCGCAGTGGTTGTCAGGCCTTGCAGTTGAGTCTGAATGGCCACTGGCTGAATGCTTGGAGGTGTAGATGACAAGCTGGTTGCTGGTTGGCTCACAGTGCCAGGACTGCCAGCTGCCAGAAATAGTCAGCAAAGGAAGTTAAGCAAGAAATTGCACAGATGGTGATGTAATTGCCAAACTGCTTTTAACCACCTAATTATTGAAGCAAGTTATAGTTACACTTAAATAAAAGATAACATATCCTTGTAAACCTTGAAACTAGTTTATTGCCAATGTGAATAATTTAAACAGTTCAGAAACGTGACATGACAATCCAGCACTTAAGCACATAATTTCTAATACAACTTGAATACAAATTACATTGAGCTTAAAAATTATTTATTTGTAATTACATGTACAGTAGTGTAACTATACTAAAAATCAGCATCAAATAGGATATTTTACTACTTTACAACTACCCATTGTCTAGGATAGGCCAGTAGCTGAACTGCAACCTCATCATACGTAAGAGCAATCTTCAGTCACCTCATGTTTCTTATCAGTTCCAACTGGACAGCCATTGCAATCACCAATCAGTATCAGTACTAAAGCCTTTTCTCAAGGAGTAAAAGTATTGAATATAAATACATTTACAAGCAGTGTGTAATTTACTAGTTTTCTTCCAATTAAAAAAGTGAAAATCAGGTCTATGCATTTTCAGTGGGTATTGTTGCTGCTCTTATAAACAAACACAGACACTATATACACAACAGGTGCGACCCAGACAAAGGATTTTCTTTTAGCTCACGGAGTGTCACACTGCTGAGCAAAGTCTATTAGATTAGAACTTGGATATGAGATCAGCTGAGGTTAAATGACCTAGTGTCCTAGCCTTGGAAATATAATCCGTGTAGAGAAATCTTTCTGAGCACTGGAATTTCATTCAAAATTGGGAATTAAGAATCAATTGAGAGTGTGACACGGAGACACGAGGCAATAATAAATACATCTAGTGGCCTTTTGTGTGATGTTTGGATGTTCTTCTTGTGCCTTGAAACATGAAATTGCAGAAAAGTTTGAAAGTGACATTTACATATGACTTCAGAGACTGTATTTACCAAGCGTCTCAACGAAAGAAAAAATTTCTAAGTGTGGCCAAAAATTCTCCTGGTGCCACAATGTTGGTCCAATGTTTAGTAAGAGTAAGAGCAATTTATCAACATTCCTAAATTAGGATTTCATTCCTCTTTATCCTATCAGCTGTATTAGTGTCATTGACAACATACATTAAGGATGCTGATGTGATCACAGCATTAACAAAAGACTGTGGATGAGAATTACAGAATCCTTTGCCCGATGCTGAACCAAGAACACGCGTCAGCATGACAGTGGACAAAAAATTTTATAGCGGTACCACATATTTGAAAGAGGGAGAAATATGATTGGACGATGATAATTTTACCAGTGCAATGGCTCTTCAATAAACTTATGTTGCTAAAGAAATATCTATATCAATATAGCCCATTTTCTATTTGTTGCTTATAGATGGTACAACCCTCACAGCTGGAAAACTGCACACTCTCATTGCAGTCCAACCTCCCACTGGTGACCTCCAGCCAAAAATAGGACCCCATGTGTCTCTGCAGGTCCAACCATTCATTTTCATGACAAGTGTATAAAACAAAAGTTGTAGATCACCTCTGAAAATGGGGGAGCGTTTCAAAGCAGAATTGAGCTACAACCTCTGCAACTTTTTGTTTGGATACTTTTGTCTTAAATTCTGGGCAAGATCAGGTAATCTGGCTAGTAATCAATATAAAGCATAATTAAAACTTTTAATATTTGTCTTCTGTTACCTGCATTTTTTTTATATATACACATAAAGCCTTTTCCACTTTTCCACTATCTAAAACTACAAAGCTCTACTGTCAGTAAAACTACACGTCACTGCACTATAATTTGAACTTCCTGGCTCTGAGCGTCTTAAAACAGTGACGCCTCACCCTTTCCTACGTGTAGTCCTACTCCTTGCTGTAAGTGAGAGTAGAAGGCTTCCTCAATAACCTTTGTCCTGCTCTGAGTATTTCTAGTCCTACATGTATTTTTAATATGATTCCTCAGACTGATTCTGAGATGCTTAGTAAAGGCGGGTCCAGAGCATATTATCAATTTTTGCTCTTGATTGCCAACTCTTCCTTCCTTTTTTGAGTACAATCTTATATAGTTTACTGTCAGAGCATGTGAATAAAGTGGAGAGTGTGTGATCAAGCTCAACCCAGAATGAAGTTTTCAGTCAAATACGGGCCATTAACCAGGATCATTAAACATAATAGACCATCAGACCTGTAGATACCCTATACCAGCGGATCAGGGGTGTTCAGGCAATCAGAAGCTATAAGTGCAGGGAAGCTGAAAACCAAGGGTTGAGAACCACTGCCCTACACTATATAACTCACAAAAAGATAGCCCATCACCATCAAGGAGTGCTCACCTGTGAAGCTGTTCTGGCTGTTGTAGTTGGTGCGAGCTTGTTGGGACTGTGCCGGAGCCTGAAGTTGTGTCTGTGGCTGTGGTTGGGTGAGAGGTGGAGTCTGGGGTGCAGGGGAGGTGAAGAGAGCTTGGGGTGTGGAGCTGAAAGCTGGGTTTGGTCCTGGTGAGCCATGAGGTGAAGATGCCTGAACCGGAGTAGATGGGCTCAGAATGGGCTGAGGTTGTTCAACCTGTGGCTGTCTGAGGGTCTGAGCCTGCTGCGGGGAGGCAGGCTGCTGCCTTGGGGTGGAGGTGGACACCTGGGCCAAGGGGGACTGCTGGAAGGTGGGAGGCTTGAAGGTTTTGTCTGGGGTAGTTGAGCTACGGGTAATGGGAGGGCCCAGAAGCGCATCCAGGTGGGGGCTACTGCTTAGGATGGAGGAGGAAGAAGAGGCTGGAGGTGTGGTGGTGGTTGGAGGGGCAGCTGAAGTTACAGACTGCGTCAAAGTAGAAAGCTCTTGAGTCAGGGGAGGCCCAGGGTACAGAGAGTTATCAAAGAGGCCTCCAAACTCCATGTCCTGGTTGTTGATGAGCTGTAGCATGTCTGAACACAAAGAGAAATCAGAATCACCATGTGATATTGTGATATCCTGCTTTCAATCTGTGTTGCTAGTTGTCAAAACATCAATCCATGTGTACAGTGATTCTGAAACAGCAACAGACTTTTAAAATATGGTAGACAAAATATTTAAGGGTGGATTGGCTAATATGAGGATATCATACATAAGATAATAATAAAATAAATTTTGGATATGCATTGGTAAAACAGAATTATGTTGCTTTTACTTTTCTTTAAAATAGACTTTTTATGTAAAGTTACTGTTTGCAATGAAACATACAATGCTAAAAATAAAGTCTTTTGTTTTAAACACATTGTGTTTTTTCCTATCCTTAAAAATGATTCTGAATTAGAACCAGCATTCAATAATAGGCACAATTTGATTTCATGGATACATTGATAAACCCTCTTCACAGTGCATAGTGACACACACTACAGAAAAATATAAAGATTTGATTTCTGAAGACCTTTGAAGAATAGTTGTGGGTGCTTGCCAGGCTGGAAAAGGATACAAAAGACTCTCTGAAGAGGCCAGTCACTTGACTGTATAAAAACTGAGAATATTCAACACCACTGTTAAGATCACATCAAGAGCAAGGAGTGTAATAGTTCAGGAGCTCACAAACAGTCCCACAATAACATCTAGGAAACTACACACTTCTCTTTTAGCAGACAATATTAATGTTAATTAGCTAAACAACAATGGTGCAAATGTTATAGGGAGGAAGCCATAATTCCCCAAAAAGAATATTTCTGCCCATTTACAGTTTGCTCAAGACCATGTGAATAAACCAGATGACCACTGGAGTTAATACCAATGTTCTGTAGACACATAAGACCAAAGCAGAACTTTTTGGCTTGAAGCTTTACGTTTAATGACGACCAAACTGCCATAAGAACCATATGCCATCTGTGAAACATTGTGGTGGCAGCCCCATAATTTAGTCCTTTTGCTGCTCCTGGACCAGGACGACTTGCCATCAATGAAGGAGTCATACAAGCAAATTTTACAGGAAAATGTCAAAGCACCCTTCCATGAACTGAAGCTCTAAGGAAAGTAGATTATGCAGTGAGAATGTTTTACCAAAGAATAGTTAAAGCAAAAGAAATAAACAGTTTTGGAATGGAGATGTGAGTCTGGGGCAAGAAGGCAAATCAACAAAGTATGTAATATTGGATAATTTTCCACCATAAATACATGAAAAAGTGTACCTTTGTCTTACTAGTGTAATTGTGTTCATGTATTTTCAGGACTTGAAAATCTGATCATGTTTCAGGGATTATTTATATATAAATAGAGAAAATGAATAGAGAAAAAGAGAAAAAAAAGAGCTTCCGAACACTGCTGCATGAACCGGTCATTAAACTAACTTGCAGCTATTATTTCATTCGCTCCCTTAAATAACAAACTGACTAAAATTTCTGACCCAATGAAGCTCACAGGTGATATATTGGGGGAAAAAACGACACTCTCTCTCAGAGTGTGTTGTGTCTGCAGTGAAATCCAGCAGCCTGGATTTGTAAACCAGTGTTTTGTATGAGGTGATCGCTCTTAACCAATCACAGAGCGTCTCAGAGACTTGCTATTCCGATCAGCCCAAGACAGGGAAGAGAGCGAGCGCTGTCTGTGGCTTCACACGGGGTTACTATCGAGCAGCATCACCGAGGGTTACTGTCGGTCACGTTTAGGGAGATGGCGAGCACCACAGCGTTACCGACTACTTTAATCACAAATAACCTCGGGTATTATCATAAAATACATATTGACCAATGTATGAAAATCTTATATTACACTACTGACTTCTTTAACGTTACATTTTCTCCATATGTGCTTGCACCAAAACTATGAAAAAAAGCTTCAGCAAAGAGAATGGCCACAACATATCTTTTCATCTGTTACCTTAACATAAAATAAAACAGGATTTGTCTATTTGGCCAACTGTGGCACCATGAACCCAGCAGAGAGGAGTGAACGACAGTAACCCTTGTCTGAGGAGCAGGCTGGGGGCGGGGCGCACGCAACCGTTTAGCAACACGTTAGCTTCGCATATTAGTGTCAGTTTGCAAAACCTGAAGCAATAGTCGATTAGCTAGTTTCATTGAAAAGTAACATCAGTATTATGATAGCAAGTGCTGATAATGCATGGAAGTAACGTTACACTGTGAACACCTAATAAGACGGCACATCGTCTCAGCTAGCGTTAACCTCCAAACCTAGCAAAAGGTTGCTAGCTAGTCTCGCTCAGTAATGTTACTTAATGATGGCTGATAGAAGGTATACTGTAGTGTGCTTGTAGAAAAGAGTTTTTTAATCTTTCCAGTAGATATAATAAGTCAAAAATGATAAGTGAGCCACACATGGTATGCAAGAGGCAAGTTAGAAGCGGTTTGGCTAGTTTAGCTAGGTTAACGCTAACTGTTTAGCAAACTTAACTGGATTAGCTAACAACCGCCGTAGTAGCTATAACTTCTTACCATCAATGTCGCTTAAGAGGGCCGTGTCAATATCGCTGGGGTCATTAAGCGACAGCGTTGGATCCAGAGTATCCAACGTTGCATCGTCAAACGACAGAGTGTTCATCTTCACTATTATGTCGGGCTTTCCTATGTAGACTTGACTGGATGTCGAATCGCTCAGGTTGAACAAAAACGGAAACTGCTCACGTCGCTACATTTGCCAAAGCTCCAGGTCTCAAGTGTACCTGAATCACGCGTAAAGTTAGCTGCAACTTTCTATTGATGTGTCAACTAACAACTCACTCCAACCCCCATGATCGTTCAGGGAAACTTGTCAAACCAAGCCAAACACTGAAGCTCATTCAGTTCTAACGTGCTTACAGTGGCAGCCGAACGAACCCACCCAGCCGGTGATGATTGACAGGCGCGCAAGCCAATCACAGCGTTTCAGCTATATTCCCACGTCCTTATTTTAGGAGTAGTTTTGATTGTTTGACTTAAGAGGTGACAGCATGAGTGGCGTGTGCCATAACTACTAATAAGAAAATGTGAAATAAGACACAATAATTCGTGCTCTAGACCTATTAGGCTCAGAACGCCTACATGTATACTTAAAAAAGTACTATAAATATTGCTTACT
>OMLM01020676.1:146717-158486 GCA_900302695.1 Helostoma temminkii | reverse complement strand
TTGGGAGGGAGTTACTCATGTGACATCGCATGGCCGGTACAGTGCAAGACTGAAGCTGGGTTACATCAGTAAATGCACGATGAGGTGGCAGAAGACTGTACATGCTTAATTTGAAAATAATCACAAAGAGTTGTGAGGTAGAGGTCACACATTTCTAGTGTTTTATTGGGCAGTTACATATGTGCAGTAGGTAAAACAAAAATCTGACATTAATAATGGCAGCAGAATGCAAAGCCAAACAGACACAGAACCCACCAAACAAGCCTCTCTTCTATGTCCACAGCCTATCCACAAAATGCTCTGTTCCAAAAGTATTACCAGACATTCACTAACCACTGCAAACAGGACGTAAGCTTCATAAAAGCAAGTAACACAGCACACTTTGTTACAGATCCAGAGAAAAGTAACACACAATCACAGAAAATTAAGTTTCCATTTTGTCATCTTTGTTCAACCTGCAGGGTAAAAAAATTTTCAAAATTAACAAGATGGTTGATGGTAAATTTAATACCATTATGTCAGTTACCAGTTACCTGTTAAATTAAGCCTAAACAACCACATAGCCCAAAAAAAAAGTTAAAGCTCATTAATGTTCTTCAACTAAAATACATTTAAATACTTAACTGTATTAATTACATACAGACAAATAGATTTTTTAATGTCACCATTGCATATATCTTAACAAGTATAACAAATAATGAATATATTCCCCTTACATATGAACAATGAATAGTTCCAACAATTTTGATGCTTGATCAAGCTTTTACAACTTGGGAGGGACTTTAAATGGACTGCACCTGATTGACAAGGTTTTAAGAATGAACAAAAATATATATGCAGCGCAACATTTAAACAAACCAGGGCATAAGCAAAAGAGAGGAATAAAGCCTTAAAGTGTGCCCTTAAGTACACTTAAGACAAACTCCAGTCAGAGCTAATTTGCTGAAATCACATCAATCAGTGACAAACGTTTGGCAGAAGCTCTAACAAGAGCAGATGAATCATGCCAGAATGAAAATACACCAAGACTGAAAATATTTCTTTGACTGCACAAAACAAAGAAAGTAGAATTATGTTTGTCTGCTGCGTGCTTCAGCCTGGACCACAAAAAGATCAATGAAGAGGAATGCAAACATTTTTTCTTCTCACGTGAACTATAAAAATACAATCAGGGGATCAAATAATACATAAACCTCGCTGCCTTCTGGATATTAACATGAGCCGATACATATTTAACCAGATACAGAAACTAATATTCCTGTATTTTGAGGTATATAGATTACAAAGTATAGAATAAGTGAAGATACATCCATTATAACAGTGCATTATTGTAAGCTATGTGTTTTGTCTTTCTGTCAATTATGATGACATCACTAAATCATCTTTATTTTTGGTCTTTTAAATGCCATATTTTGTTTTACATCTTTCTAATATCTTCAAGCGTGCTGCAATCATAAGTTTAACAGCTCATTCATTCACTCCTGTGTTAACAAGCGCAGCAATTACAGTTAGAAAAGTTATGTGTGCGTAATGAAGTTAATCTAAACACGATTTCCCATCCCATCCCCTAAAAAAATAGTAACCATCTTATAAACACAGTGGACATTTGTTTTTGCTTCAAAGTGCACAGGCATGAATTATATTATAGCAGAAGAAGGAAAATGTTCATCATCCCTTTACGTTTAGAAAACTTGAACTTCAATAGTTGAAGTCAGTTGGTGATTAAAGCCTTAATAGTCTTTGGAATGGCTAAATGTGATTTCCAGGTAATTTGCTGCATCTTTTCACAGCTGAAAAGATCGGTGAAAAATATTTCATGGTCATGTTCCTCCCCATTAGCCATCTGAAGCATGTAACACAGAATCTTAACTGGTGCTTTTTAGGGATTTTAGTTTTTTATTTCCCTTGGTTAAAGGAATGCTGGCATACACTCATCAAGACTAGCTATAATTTAGCTATAATAGTTATACTGCAGTTAGCACACAGCCTGCTAACATAGCATGAGCCTTTTCTCTACACTGCTTCAGGCAAAGTGGATAATAACACGATTTGCTATTCCACATATACTAAATCTCAATATCAAAAGCATGACAAGAACTCTTCCTGGAGTTTTTGTTGAGAAAAAAAAATGGATCGACCATAACCACAGCACTACTACATACTAAAATTATTTTAAAAACCAATAAAACAATAAATGCATAAATTAGCAATTAGCTCGGTGTAGTAAAATAATACTATTAAGTCCTAATTAATACTATTTAGTCCTAATTGTAAGCTTTTTCCATACTGACTAAATGTATGGACGTGCAGTGACATTTCCCATCAATCACGCAGTAATATACCACTTTTTAAAAGCATATTAGACAATTCAGGTTGTCTTCCTTTGGTGGAGCATTACAAATGAGATGCAGGGCTACAAGTAGTACATCCCACATTTACAGATTAATACATCCATATATAGTAAAATGCAACACAGCAGTGCACAGTTAACATGTTGGACCTCTATTTGTTAGAGCAACACTGTGGCATGAGAAAAACAAGGAGGTGGAGCTCACTTACTACACCACTACCAGTCAGCGATGTAATGGGACTGGAAGGACTGTTTAAGAGAATAATTTAGGGCAAGGACCTTTAGGTGCCCCTGCAGACACACTGAGATTCTGTTAAAATAGTCTACAAGGCAAAGAGTGCATCTTCTGTCCGTTCAGCCTTCTTGTGGGAGCCACCAGGGGAACGTGCCGGATGAGCAGGGTTAGGTCCTGGGGGAGATGGAAGGGTATCTGCGGCCTTTGCTCGCTCCTCCAGGAACTTATCAAACTCTGAAAGAAACAATCCTATTTGTCTCAAATTCGTGGTCAACTGGGGATTATCAAATTTAAATAAATCAATTTATTTACAGAAGAAGAAACTAACACATGCAGTTGTTTATATTAATTGTGATTAGAATCGGTACCTTCACTGGTCACCCCTTCCTCAGCAGCATCTCCTTTCTATTAAGAAAAACAACATTCAGATTTCAACTAAAACTGTCATCAACTTAGTTGCTGTTATTTCCAAAGACAGAAAAAAACACAGAAATGTTTAACATGTCAAATGTCAGTTAAGACAAATCTATACAAAGTCATTCATGAAGGGTCTGTCAATCATGCATCCTTTAAAGACTCTTTACAGGTCAACGCAACAGGAAGTCGTGTGGAGCCCAACTCCACATCCTCCACATGCATATACAGATGTTAAACGTTTTAACCTGACTATTAATAGCACTTACTATGTTAGTATACATAAGCCAGACCCCTATATGTCAGTCACTGGTGGTAATAAATTGATTACAGTGAAGGAAAGCACAGTATGGGAAGATAAAGAAAAATTGAATCATGAAGTTGAAGGTATTAAGTCATGTGAGATGGATGGATGGAAAACAAAACTGAGGGCAGAAGAGAAAGAACAAGAAGAGAAGAGAATATAAATCAAGGTAGAGAAGTCTCACCACGTCAGAACAGAGCCACTCCTCTATGTCATCCATGACAGAGGACTGCGATACGGGGATCTATGAAGCAAAGCCATGGACAAACCAAGGGGCAGCACCAAAGCCACACAACAGAAAGACACCAACCCCGACAACAGAAACAAAAATTGTAACACACACAAAAATAACAAGAATAAGAATCACCAAAGGCTCAGTAGGGGAGATGATGAAAATAAAATCAAAATGAGAATTTCTCTGCCAACACACAACCCCTCTTGACTCTGTGCTCTTACTGTTTTATCAAGTGCAATATCTGCTACTCAGCTGTCTTCGGTGAAAACAGGAGTTCCCAGGTTGTGCATTGTTCTCATTAGTTCTGTAGTGCTGACACGGCTTAACAGCTGCCGATTAATGTCACACAGCAGCGTTAATTATTCCACATCATTAGTTAATTAGCCAATTGCTTGAATGTGATTAAGAGATTGATTACACGGGAAAAGCTGAAAGCACAGGGACCATCAAGAGGCAGGGCAATCCCACAGCAGGCATACAAATACATGGAGCACGCACACACACCCATCCCACATAAGGCACACAGAGCATGAGCATTGCTGCATGGCAGGCAGTGACTGTGATGATGGAAGCCATGTCAGAGTGGATGATTTGTGTTTGTATTTATGTACAGTGTTGGGCACCAAACAAAAGTAAATCAGAACTGACAAGTGTCACTAAAAAGTTATGTTTGAGAAGAAACAATGAGGAGAGTTTCAAAGGCTGCTTTTCATGCTTTTCGTTATCAAAAGTATTGTGTTCATACATAAAATATAAAGTCCAGTCTTCCACATCTATTCACTGCCTATGTGATGAATCAAAATACACATTCAGAGTTGACAGGATGTTAATGCTAAAAAGAGAGAACAAACGTCCTTGTCCTGTTTTAAACTTTACTACAAAAGCACTGGTGGGGTTTACTCGCGAGATAATAGTAAAGGAGCAAATGAAGAGATTGGCAGTGGATGGTGAAAGTCATGCACAAGAAAAAAATGCTTCTGTGTGAAAAAGGGAGAAAATGTGGTAGAAAAATTCCCAATAAAAAGTCCCTCCCCATCTTGACAGACAGAGATTACATTAATTTTCAAACATTCACAGTCAAAATATCAATTTAACTTCTTTATGAGTTACATGTCTAATAACTAGTGATTCATTTGTTAGTTGATTGATTTATTTTTGGTTAGAGTGAGTCGTAAGGTTGTAATTAATAACATCTAGTTTCCTATTGAAGATCCACAGCCTGTTAGAGGACAGCTGACAAATACTCACCACTACACAGCAAACCACCATCCATTAACTTACTTTTTTATATGAATATTGTATGTTGGCAGTACTTTAACATACACTCTTGTTGCTGTGTGGCAGAAGTATAAGTACTTTTCTGTTAAGAGATGAATTTAGCTGATAGATGCTTCATGGGACCAGTTAGGTTGATTACTTCCAAAGGAAGGGTATATTAAGGTGGAAACCATTTAGCAACTATACAAACAAAGTAAAATGGAGGTGAGCAATATGGCTAAAATCTTATTATCACAGTATGCTGACAGCATTATACATGCTGTACAATGTGATACATTCTTATCACATTTTCTGATCATTCAAAATGAAATAAAACAACTGGAAAAGTCATATTGACTTAACCAGTGAATTAAAAGAGTTAAAAAAAATACTTCAGTTTGCAAAAATCCAGTAACGAGCTATGTTCTGTTTTGTTCTGTTCTGTTCTGCCAGCAATGGGCTAATACAACCAACAAAACACATTAAATAGCGGTGGCTACCTCAACAGAAACAGCATAGTGAAATTAGTCATGGCTAACAAATATCCAATATCTCATTATATCGTCATATTGCCCAACACTACATTACAACGTCTCTACTCGGCATGGCGGTGGATGTTCTTAAAGGCATTGGACTTGTTTGAGCGGTGAGATGGAAAAAAGGCAGTGAGGTGAGGCTGAAAATGAATTAAGTGCATTTTATGAGGATTATGAATGAAGCTGGAGGAGTTGAGAGCTAGGGTGATGGTGGTCACGAGGGAGGAGTAAAGGAGGACACACTGAGGATAGAGTCCTCACCATTCCTTGGGTAATAAGCCAGCTGTCTATGGGCAGCTCCTGATCTGCTGGGTTATCATCCCCTTTTACCCTCAGCTGAATCAACAACAGAACAACACCTTACACAAGAGAAGAAAGGTTGCAGGCCCCCACCACAGCAAAGCATACAGTGCAGAAAGAGAGAGACAGAGGAGAAGTCAAATATGCAAAAGAAGATTTTCATTTAAAAAAGGGGAAAAATAAAGTCAAGAAAGGAAATGGCGAAAGATTCATTCCATAAAGATGAAAATGGCAAAAATAAAAAGAGAGTAAAGACTTTGAACTACCTCGAGTAAAAGTACTGTAGGTGAAACACTGCACATGATGAGACTAGATGGTGTGTGCAATAACCACTGTGTGTGTGTGTGTGTGTGTGTGTGTGCTTATGTGTCTGCATGTGTGTGGTAGTTCAGGTTTCAGAACCATCTGTGTACCTAGTGATAACCATGCAAACATATTGCAGTGTGCTCAGACAGAGAGAATAGCTGAGAAAATTTTGATTTCCTGTGCAAACTGAATGTGACGATGAACAAAAACTGGATTCAGAAAGAACTGATATCCTGATATTTGAAGAATGAGACACCTAATTTCATGTTTTTAAACGACTGATAGAACTGCTGGAGACTAATGTTTGCCAGGGCAGATGAATAAAAAATGTAAGGGTTTGGACATAGAATGTGGAAGTTTTAACCCCATTTCCAGTACTTACTTACTAAACTCAAATCCACAATTAGTACATAAACAGCTACTGCAATGTTAAATGCTTATTTGAACTATTCAGAGCTAAAAACTTTGACCAAAGTATACAAACCTGCATATTTCTGTTTGGTCAAAGTAAGGTGTCACCCCACACAGAACAAATTACAGATTATTTCAGGGCATCACATGCTGAGGACAGTCTGATACAAAAAGGCTGGCCCATAATACATAATAATAATACAGCACACACACCAGATACTGTGCGAAAGCTGTGTTCAAATCTGTACAAAACTACATGCTTCAGTGTACTCACCCTTCCTGTGTTCTGTTGTCTCACATCCAAAGCTGCGGCCAGTCCACCCATAGCTTGTGGGTCCTCATACTTTACACTATATGAAAACATAAACAACAACATGAAGATAAAGTACTGAATCTGTAAAATGGAAAAAAAACATTACGTGTCATTTCTGAGAATCACTGATTAACATATTTATTGCTGTGACTATCTAGTCAATCTCAACATTAGGTGAGTGGGTTTGATGTGGTCCAGATTCAAGCTAGGGATCTTGAAACACACTGAACTGTAATAAATGCAATATGATATAGTAAGTAAGAAAAATGATTAAAAAAATGTATGCCATTTACAATATGAAACTAACTATGTGAGATTTAAATGTAAATAACAAATGATAAAGGTTAACAGCTAGTTACATTACAGTATGACAAGATGAGTAATAACATGAAAGGATCTGGTCTGCCCCAGAAGCAAAATAAATTCTACACCTACTTTCTGCGTTGTTCAGCCAGAGAGCTGCTCCTGGTCTGAGCAAACATGTCAAAGTCATCCTGGTTGTGGCCTGATAGAGAGGACAGGGTACCACTCACACTGTCTGAATCTACATCTGGAGCAAGATGGTGACACAAAAAAAACATAGAAAGGGGGATAAAGAAGAAAAAGATGGAGAATTTTTTTTGTATTTTTTTCATATTTAAATTATTCAGATAACCCCAGTAAATACAAAATGCAATTTTCAAATGATGATTTCAATTATAAAGGGAAAAAATCTATCCAAACCTGTCTGACCCAACGTGAAAAAGTAATTGCCACCCGCTTACTAAATCATGAATGAACTTTATGCAATTTTTTTGAAAGCTGAGTTAAGTTTCATGATGAGTCGTGATTATTATGCTCTTGGGAGTAATTTTGTAACGCTGGCCATACCTGGGGAGTTTCACCACTGTTCCAAGTTTTCTCCATTTGTGGATAATAGTTCTCACCGTGGTTCGCTGGAGTCCCAGAGCCTTGGAAATGGCTTTGGAATCCTTTCCAGACTGATACATGTCAATTACTTTCCATTCTTTCTAATAATGAATTTTCTTTAGATTTTTAGATTTAGATTTCTTTAGATGCTTTCTGAGTTTCACTTTGTCAGACAGCTTCTATTTAAGTAATTTTTTTTATTTGGGTCTTGCAGTAATCAGGCATGGGTATGGTAAGTGGAACTTAACTCGGCTTTCCAAAAAATGTGGTTAATCACATTTCAGATGATTTAGCAAAGGGCTGGCAATTACTTTTTCACATAGGGTCAGGCAGATTTTGACCCTTAAAAAATGAAATTATTTAAAAACTGTATTTTGTATTTACTTGGGTTATCTTCGTGGAATATTAAAATTTATTTGATTATCTGATTCATTTACATGAGAAATATGCAAGAAAAAAAATTAGGAAGGGCGTAAATGCTTTTTCACAGCAGTGTATGTGCTGGTGAGCTGCTTTTTTCCTGTGTGGTTTTAATACAATGTTTGTATTGTATGATATCATTCTGTTGTTACCAAGCCCAGCTAGTGCAGTGGAGAGCGAGGCTGTAGTGGGGTTATGGGCAGGGGAGGCAGTGGCTCCAGCAGAGGACTGGGGTGGAGGGCTGGATGTGATCCTGGGTGTGACCACAGAAGGAGAGCCTGGACCAAGGTCTATCAAATTGTCCTCTGTAGCCTCATTTAACATCTGAGAAAGAACAAAGAGAGAGGAAGAGTTAAATAATATGAGGTACTTGTGAGTTTGTTGAGGAACTTATATTGAGTTTAAGAGAGAATCAAGTGTTTGCTCTTTGTATACACACAATATTCTTTGTAGCTACTGAATTCTACAGGATTCACTTTTTACACAAATGGAGAAAACATTGTGGGTCACAACTGGAGGCTATACAGAAAACAATAGAGGGGACTGAATAAGAACTGTGTGTGTGAGTGTGTGTGTGTGGGAGAGAGAGATGCACAGAAGGAGGGGAGAGGAGGACATACAGGATCTAGTTTCACACAGTGACACTAATGTTGGCACATCACATGGGTCTAAGCACTAGCTCCATATAGCAGATTTGTTAACATTTATCAATCCCTGCACAATGGCTTGCATAGAATGCGGTTCTGGTGTCATACTTGCCTCCGTCAGCTAGCCACAACACAAACAGACAGAGCATACAGAAAGATCAACAGAATGCAAACACGAGCAGCTTATCTGGGATGTAGTGAGAGATGCCCCAGGCATCTGGCAAATCACTGATACTGGCAAATGTACAGTTTTAAAAAGCAGATTGGAACTTGTTTTTCTTTGCTTGTCCAATTTCACAAAGCTAAAAAGGCAATTCTTTTCAATTACATTTTAAAGCTGTAGTTAAATTTTTGTTATTAGTAATTATGAATTTGTAGCATAGGTTGTAAAAAAGAAAATGGCTATGTGAACTGATTTATGTAGCAACACCTCTCAAAGTATCCTTTGTTAGACAATTTGCTACAGGCAAAGTATTTTTTTTTCTTCAAAAAAGCTAGAAGCAAAATGAAAAAATAAAGAATAAAGCAATCCAAAGACAATTTTAGGTGTTTTGATTTCTGTGTTTGGCAAGCAGAGCTTCTGTTGATGGTACTCACCCCATTGTTGTGTGCAGCTCTACCCGACCTGTACCTCTCGTACCTGTGAGCAACACAAAAAACCTTTGAATGTCTTACCACAAGCTTTGTGTGGTTCAAATGCTAATATGTGTTTTATCTTCAGAAACCTCACGAAAGAGACACTTTAGCAGTTTGAAGCCACAGAATATTGTAAAAAGAATGAGTTATACACAGACCTTCAAAGGCAATTTCTCACTATGTGATGTTTGGACTGTAGTGTACAGTACATGCCAAATCTGTGTTGAGCATATTTTCTCAAAGAATAAAAAATACACCAGTATGCTTAGGTATATCTAGAGTTTCATCAATAATAATATGGTTTGAGTCACAATTACAATGCACATTATGTATGTTGTTCTTACACACTGGGTCAGCTGTAGGATAGGATATTAAATTAACATATGAAAGCTGTAAAACAAATTTTTGATGAGGAAAAAAAATGTAACTTGATCAACTAGATTTTTTTGACAATCAGTGGTGTGAATGGAGTCACGTCCATCTGCCCTGACAAACACATCTTGTCAGTGCTTGTTGAGCTAAACAAATACATTCTGATTGACGGCTTGATTGATTGTACCTCTCATATCGTAGGAAAATGTTGTTGAGGTCATCGTTGACATGTAGCAGCTCCTCTGTCACTTCCTCATTAGAGACACATGAAATCAGCTCAACCACTCTCTGCTGCATAGCCCTGCATGTCCTGTTCAGCTCCTAAACAGAATAGAACATTAAAATAGGTTTGAATGATAAATTAATAGACAGAGACAGAAAACAAAGGGACATTGAGAAAGAGAGAGCTATAATGAGAGAGCTATAATAGAAACAAATAATAGAATACAATAATAGAAACAAATCACATTGTTAAATACGTACTTTGCTATATGACTCTATTTGAACAAAAGAGGTGGAGAGTTTTGACTAAATCTGAGAAAACTATACCATACAATAATTTTTTTAACAATGCATTCAGTGTTGAGCAAATCAGAAATGTTTGCTCAAGGGTGTAGAAACTCTGTAAATGCATTTTCTGTAGCACATTACAACTTCAGCTTTATATATTTTTTGAATTTTAAGTAAGCAGCTAGTATCCCACTGAACCTCTTTTCCTTAAGAAATCTGGATCTTTGCGGCTGACACAAATACTTGTGTGGATTTGGATTTAGGAGATTAAACTCTGTATGAGTTTCTATACCACCCCTTAATTGCCAACTCCAGGAATTTTAACTTAGCCAGCTGGCTCTGCAGGCAAGTTGAGCTCAAAAGTAAATATTCTACTCCCCCTGGTGGCTGAATATAGTTACAACTTTTCAATAACAGTTGACAAGCCATATGATTTGCAAATGTGTATATGTTGTATGAAATCATATATTAAATATTCCTGATGATGCATTGTGTGAGAAACAAATTGATCAGTTTCATATTTGGAAGAAACCCCAGCAACCAATTTCTTGTGTTTATTTTAGTGTAAGCGCGATCCATTGCTTGACACCTGCACATAGTCTAACAGTACAATGGTCCTCGGTGATTTCATCTAACCTGCAGCAGTTCAAGGTCAGAAGCATCTTCCTGGCCAGGGACCATCTCTGTTAGCATCTCTGACATGACTTTGATGTTTCCTCTCACTATGTCCAGTTCACTACGTAGCCGGGCGATCTGTAGGCACAGACAGATCCACTTATTTAAAAACATTCAGGGATTATTGAGGGTCAGTAGTGCTGCAGAGGTTTTTGGAGACTGTAGACTGAGTAGTCACAACATCTAAAAATCTGGATTCTGGATGAATAAATTAAGCTTCACTTTACAAGCAAGTGCACCAAATTTGGTCAAAGGTTACTGTCGATGCCCCTTACCTGTTCAGGGGTTGCTGTGATGGAGCTGGGCATGTGGGAGGCCTGTGTTACTGAGGCAGAGGTAGGAGTTGGGGTAGGTTTAGGAGTCCCTGCAGCAGGTGATGAAGGGGCCAAGTACTTGCTCATGGCTGGGTCCACCTCTGGTGTGCCCTGAAAGACAAAAACAACCCTTCAGAACATTGCTGTGTGAATATATAGTACATGTACTTGTGCATTTATGTATTCCTTTATCCTCACCCTCTGTGGTGTGTGGATGGGAGACAATGCATCCAAGTCTGCCATTGGGAAGTCAATGCCTTTCCTTTTCAGTTCCTCATAAATGTGAACCACCCCAGTAAGATCAGGACTACTTCTGAAGGCATCAGCCCAGGCCTGCAAGAACACACGTAGGCACGTGCACGTGCGCGCGCACACACACACACACACACACACACACACACACAAAACAAGTGAAAAACAAACCTTATGTTAAAACATAGTGTCCCTAGAATATCCTTGAACACAACAAAATATTAACTGGAAAACAGGAAGACATGAGGAGAACACCACCTGTTGCCTGATATGACCTCAGGTAATCAGATAGCACCAGAGGCTGTAGTATGTGGTACAATCCCTGGGAAGTGGAACACACGACATTCACATGGCTGTTCAGAGCGGATCGCTG
>OMLM01020676.1:102233-131792 GCA_900302695.1 Helostoma temminkii | reverse complement strand
GATTCTATTATTTTTCTGTGACACCTGTATAGATAATCTGTGTATAAATTGCATTTGTAAAATACGATGTGGCCTAGTATTTGCATTGCTAAAACATTTTATTGCTTTTATGGTTGGTATTACTACTAAATGTTGTAGAGCTTAATTTAGATATACACTGCTCAAAAAAATAAAGGGAACACATAATCATTCCAATGTAAGTCCAAGTCCATTATACTTCTGGGATATCAACCTGTCCAGTTAGGAAATAACAATGATTGTGAGTCAGTTTCAGCCGCTGTTGTGCAAATGGAACAGACGACAGGTGAAAATTAGAGGCAATTAACAAGACAACCCCTATAAAGGAATGGTTCTGCAGGTGGTGGCCACAGACCATTTCATCCTTTCTGGCAGATTTTTGGTCACTTTTGCATTTTGCCAGTGCCTTCACCACTAGATCTTGATTCCATTAATCCTCGTGTTATTTTGTTCTCAATGCATCCCACTATGTAATAAATAAAGATTGTCAACTAGAGGATTTCATTCATCGAGATCTAGGATGTGTTGTTTGAGTGTTCCCTTTATTTTTTTGAGCAGTGTATTTTAAATAGGTCTTACAGCTGCACCGTTGCTAACATGCTAACAGTATGATTAATGGTCCTGTGACAGAACTTCGCTCCTCCACCAGCTCCAGCTCAGCAAGCGCAGACCAGTCCTCTGGCTAACATGTTCACCCAAGAGAACAGCACTACCAGTGCAACCACCACTACCAACAATAGCACAGGTATAATAAATATGGCCACTTTTCCTCTTGGCTACGTGGTGAGGTGTCCTTTGAACAAGACACCAAAACCCAATAGCTGTCCCTCACTTGTAAGTTGCTTTGGATAAAAGCATCTGTCAAATGACTAAATGTAATGCTGTTCTACTGCCTCATTCATCAAATCACAACCTATTCCAGGATAAAATCATTGTTTGTTTATTGTATCAAAGAATTGCCACCTCATATTTTGTGTTCTCCCTTTTATTCTTACGCTTGTTGCAGGTCACATGAACGGTGAGGACAGCAATCTCGCTAGGTCTGTGTCTGTCGCAACGGGTCTCAACAACATGGTGAAGAAACCACGTGTGCGCACCATATTCCCTCATGCTGCCGGAAACAACAGCACACTGCTCACCTTCGACGAGGGAGACGTTATTATCTTGCTCATCCCTGATGAGAGAGATGGGTGGATGTACGGTGAAATGGAAAAGACTGGGAAGTGAGTGGAATGACACGTGTTGCATTTATAACCGATACTGCATGTGAGAACAAAGACTATAATCACAGAAATAATGTGTGATGCTCATACTCATCCTCATAATCAAGAAATACCTCAGCAATCTAATATGTATGAGATTTAAAAAAAAAATTTGTGATTGTGGATGAGTGTGAAATTCCAGCAGCATGGCTTTACCATGAACGGTTTAAAACATGCTCATCATGTCTCACTATTCTCGCACTAGTTAGGTGATGAAATGAGTTGGACTGCACTGTCCTAAACGGCCAGATGGTCCCTTGCTCAATTGTTATTCTGGCCATGTAGATGTGCACACACGGCTCTAGGCCTGTCAACTGCTGCCTGAGCTGGAACGCTTACTGATAAGGAAATCAAAGTAAAGTATGGCCTGAGGGTGGGATGTATGATAGAGGACTGAAGCGAGGCAGAGAGAGAAGTTCAGAAAACCACCTGCTCTACCACACAGACAGGCACCAACCAAGCCCGCTCTCCCCGGGTCTCTGATGTCTGACTTTTAAAACAGGGATTTGATCTGATACCCTTAAAAGTGTGTTTTAGAATTTTAACCATTCATCAGGTTTGATCTTTATCACTATCAAGGGAAATTACCTGGCAAAATATCCCAAAAAAAAAATGATCAAGGGCAGAAAGGAATCATTTTTGAGTTGCTTTCAAAAGTGAGGCTGCCCAAAGTAAAACTTTAGTCTTGCTGCTTCACTGCTACAAGCAGAGCGAGCTAAAGTGCCTGAAGGCTTCAAAACTGTATATCATCATGTTTATCAGAGTACAGCATATGACGAGATCGGTCTTGTGTGCTGTAGGAGGTTTGGCTTCGATGCATTTGGGTCTCTCGCTGGGTTTCTCCCTTTGTCTTATATCAGTTTTGATATCGTATCCCAGCAACTCGCCTGGCAACTCCTAGGCTGATTCAGATACCCACACACAGTATTGATGGAGGACTAAATGTCAGCAAGACATTGGTTCATGTGAATGAAAAGTGCACTGATAATACATATTATACCGCAACATCTGACATTTAATGACATCTGAGTCTAAGTAGCCATATCATCATCGTGGTCATATTCCCTGCGTTAATCTGAGCCCATTGTCTTTTCATTGATGCAGGCTTGTGGGAAAAATCAGTAGAGAAAATAGCTACTGGTGTTAGTAAGTTGTCCTTGAGGAAGGTTTTTATTAATACCAAATTGTGTCTGTGGGTGTGTTCAGTGGCCAACAGTAAGATCAATGTTGGAAACAAGCATGTTTCTCTGTCTTTGTTCCCTCATAAACAAGAGCTTATTAGGAGTGTGGTTGAGTTAGGTGTAATTTCTAGGTATGCAAATGAAATGTCAGGCCAAATGTGCAAATATTAACATTTATCGACTTGGTGGGGAGACTGGATACATGGTAATTATGAGCAATCTTGTTCCCTAACAGCACAATGACAAGCAGTCCTCGGCCTGTGCTTGTATAGAGACAAACCTTCAAGTAAATTCCTTTTTAATGTGCCTTCAAGCTGAAATAAACCACATTTATCAGCTCGAGATAAGGCCTCATTGGAGCCAAGTTATTTAATTTAATTTAATCATTTGACTAGCCTCTAAACATTGTTATTCCAATGTTTTTTCAAATCCATAATGAAATCAAGTTGGCGTGTGTGTGTGGGCAGGAACAACAAGCTGCATGATTTCTCTTATTTTGGCCTCTAGAAAGCTCATAGGTCTGTAATGTTTTACAGAGATATTGACTCATTTATTAGACAAAGACTGATTAAAGTTACAGATAAACACACAATAACTACATATCAGCTCTGCAGGTTTGAGATAAGACTTTGACCAGAAGACCTTGTTTCATGAGTAAATTTTCCATAAGGAAACATTTGTTTATAAAATGAAAAAGGATCAAAATTAATGACAAACAGCCTTTGAAATTGTGCTTATTGTGTCTTTTCTGTACTGAATCCTAGCTTTTTGTTTCCATAGTTACCATAGGCATACATTCACATTGCATATACAACAATAATAGCTCTGTAATCTCTCAGCAGATTAAAAGAAGCCTTTCTGCCTCTGTAACAGTGTCTTCATCCCTTCTGCTTGTTTTTGTTTCTTATTTTCCAGCTCTTCACCAGTCACTTAGAGGCTTTCAGATTTCTGTGCAGTGTCTTCTGATAGTGACACTGGCAGCAGGATATACCACAGATGCAATCATCCCTAACTTTGCTTGTGTCTTTGTCTCTGTCTGACAGGAGGGGCTGGTTCCCTTCATCTTACTGCCGTGTAGTCTCTGAGCCTATTGTGAATAACAGCAGGTAAGGAGACTCCATTTTACAGCTAACACACACACACACCACCAGGTTTCATGTTGCAGCCAGCTGTATTGTTGGCACTGTTTCCTCTAGTTACTCCTGTTAGAGTGAGAACCTTTCTAATCCTTTGGGAGGACTCTCCTCTTCCTACTCTCCTCTTTCCTCAACCTTTGATTCCTGTTGTGCTCAGGTCACATTCAGCTTTTGGTCTCCTCAAACATTTAGCCACATAAAACACGTGACATTTTTTTAGACACTGTTTTGTATCAACACAATGTGAAGGAAAAGACATTCATGAAACCAGCAATACCATTCATAGGCCATGATAACACTATTATTACTCATATATAGATTGTGTAACCATTAAATCTTTGTAATTCAATGAATCTAAAAATGGACTTTTCACATGAGCCGAGCAAAACATCAGGAAACAGGATGTTGAGTGCTGATGAATAGAATTATCTACTCATGAGAGAAAAGGTTCAGAGAGTCAACTCCAGGCCTTACTTCAAAGAGACTAATCCCTGTCGGATTAATTTATTAGATCTTAATGTGCTGCACCTCCCACAAAGAGGCTGCCAGCCAATTGCCACCAGTCACGGAAGCTGAAAATGTAAATTATAACTATAACCAGCACTTGGGGGCACCACAACACGCATATATACATCATGTACAGTACACATATATGTCCTTATGATGAACTTCTGCCAACAATATTTTGTCTGCATCCTGCAACTTTAGCATCATCTACATAAACCCAACACTTAATCAAATTAATAATTAATTTGATTTGGTGACATTTTTTCAACTCTGTTAAAGTTTTCTCCTTTTTCTCTCTCTGTTATCATTCCACTCCATCTTTCATTCTTTTTTGTTCTTCATATATCTGTGCTCTATTTATTTCTACACCATCCCCTCATTGCTTCTATCATCAATTCTGTTACCTTTCCTTCTCAGTGTGTCTTCTGCGCCGTACCGCAGTAGGAGCGTGGTCAACCTGCACCATCAGGACACAGAGACCGATGAGGCAACTATGGTGCTCCCTCCGGAAGACTACTGTGATATCCCGCAACAGAATGCCATCAAGAACAACAGCACCGTCACTACAAATAACAACCACCAGCACTCCCCCACGCCCTCTGCAGCCTCATCCTCCTCGTCTGATCAAAACGCGGTCAGTTAGAAAGCTTGTGTTTTGGTTTGTGTCCATTCATACTTGAATGTGATCCTTCCGCAGGTTTGGCTCAGGCCATGTGTTCAGCTAGACACAGCCAGGCACTGAGTTTTACATTTGATCAATGCAGAAGTGTTTGACCTCCTGTCTTCTGCCACACCTTTCTGTTTTGCTGGCACATCTCCACCACAGTGTCGTGATAGGACTGGCAGTGGGTGGATACCAGGATATCTTACCTGATCTATTGTGCCATGTGCGCACACACAGTAGCTTTGTGTGTGATTGTCTGTGTGTGGGTACGCAGATGGGTACTGTCACATGGAAACTTGGCCACACTGTTTGACTTTCAGTGTCGACTGATATATACAGATTGGTTAGTGGGACACAGGGACAGTTTAAGATTAGGCTTGATGGTGGTACAGAGTTTTCTAGAAATAAAAAATAAAATTATTAGTTTTGAGAAGCATACAAGAATTGTGGCTCGTCATGAGGTTCTACGTAATGATAGGGATTGGCTCATTTATTGTATACAATAAAGACAGAACTGAGGTGACGTCTAGATTACTCACACTGCAAAAGGATAGATAGGAACACTTTAATTTGCCTGTGTAAATTTAGATAAAAATGTGTATATCTGAGTGTATTAGCCCATTGACATACTGGTAACGTGCCAAGAGTGTAGTCTTATGGCCAAAGTATTCCACGGCTTCTCCAGGCTGAACAGGATAAGATGGTAGAAAACACATATGTAGACTTTTAACTCTACTTCTTCTCTACCTCTCCTCAGATTAAGGTAGTCGTAGAAACCTTGTTTTCACAAAATTAAATTTGTAGAAATATTTCAAAATAAAGGCTACCATTTTATCTACTGTGTCTTGTTATGCAAAGTTGCCGTCCCAGGTCTCGGTCTCAGCCTCAGAGGGTTTCTGGGGATAATAACACAGACTGGCACAGCTGTAAAGAGGATCGCCTTTGTTACAATAAATCCCAAGTGTGGTGATAATGGGTCTCCTGGAGACTTTGTATGAGGCGGTAACTCTGGCATAGACATGAGAACAGGGTGTGGGGCGGCCTGGGTAGTAATCTCAAACACTATATGAAAGAAGCTTTCAGCATGTGTTATTATGTCTGCAATTATTATTATAATACTGATAATTATTATTACTTATATGTATGATTTTAGACAGTTCCCATCCCAACATAGCTATAGTCCTTATTCATATTCTACCATTTGCACATTATGCAAATCTCAGCCAAATTTGTGGTTTCCCTCTACATAAGCTTTTTTTAGTTCTCCTTTGCTGGATTCATGTAAATGTGTTCTGTGGTATGTCAGGGTTAAATGTCCCGGTCCTGTCTGGTCAGTATTGGTACTTATATGCCCTCTGTGCTATCATCCACACACTCTGGGCACTGCATTTCACTGACACTGCTTTTGCACATAACCATGTCCACATACTTATGCTTTTGTTCATTATCCATGAACATATTTGTGTTTCACGAGAAAGATATTTAAAAGAAAACACTTGTGTGCCCACAAATACATGTTGGGTGTGTGATTTCTTCTACAGCGTCATTAACTTCTTAGTTATCTCTGAGTGCATGGCAGGCTTAGACAGAGAATCCAAAAATAATAACAAACTGTAGCTATTCTGGTAGGATGTGACGTTTGACCCAGATAGAGGTTTGATGGTCAGGTGGCAAAAGGAGATCCTTTTCCTTTTCTTTCCTCTGTACTATTCATAATTTACCACTCATTTGGTCCACAGCTTCACGCAAACATCAACTAGTAGGGCCAACAATTAACATGCTTGTACGTGTCCAGTGTCAGGCCTGTCAGTCTATAACCTGCCTACATCTCTTTCCCACTGACTAAGCATTATGGTGGAATTTCATGCTGAGTGAACCTGATACCCACCTTTATTTTCTCCCTCTTCATTCTTTGTTTCTCTTTACATAGTTGGTCTGTTTAACTCCACATTCGAGCACTTGTCTTGGTCTTTAATGCATACCTCTCTTCCTGTCGCTGTCCTTCCCTCCATGTTTTGGCTAAATAAGGGTCCTTTCCGGGCTGGTTAATCCTCTATTCATTCTAACTGATTTGCAAACCCCTGCTTTACGCTATTCAAAACACACACATACATCCAGAGTTCCCAGAATAGATTAGAGTGTGGGGAAAAAAGTTCTCTTCAACTCCAGTAGAATATAATACTCTGGGTTATGTTCAGCTCAGTGTATGAGTAGGCAGCTCTGGCTGTGTTACTCTTAGTGTGCTGAGTTAGCTGGGAACTTGTTGAATCAACGTTTCTGAACATTATTGCCAGTATGATAAGTGTTGGCATTGTGTATCTTGGTGGATTGAAGTAATTTTATTAGGTTTATTTCCTAGTTGCTAATTACAGCATAATTTCCACTCATTTTTATCAGGTGCTTGGTGCCATGAAACCTATTGGAAGATAAATCAGCATATCTTTTTTCACCAGCGTTACAGGTTGGTCCAGAGAAAGAATAGTCAGAGTAAGAGATGGGGGAGAGCAGACAGTTAAGCTGAAATCCACTGTGGCCGTGAGGAAAAAAAATGCACCCTTACTGGTTTGGTCATTGTCTGGAGGAAAAGATAACAACTCACAGGAATGAATGTACTTAGAACAGTTATAGATTTAGATCTACAGAGATAAGAAGATAGGAACAGACATGGTTTCAGGCCTCCCCCACTGAGTATCAGCACCACATAAAGTTGAATGTATGAGAAGACATTAGATCTGTCCACGTGAGTAAAGCAGGACATGATCACTGTGAGTGAACTGCGGAAAACACCTGTCCTTTTATCCACTCCTGGCCTCTTGTGGATTCTCTGGAGTACTGCATGTGTAAGGGTGGTGTAGTACCTGTTACTTGGAAACGAGCCACAGTTTACAGTGCTCTCAGGAAGTGGAGATTTTGAACACTTAGTTTTGTGTCAATATTCACATAAATTGTGTAAATGTAGGGATTTTCTGGCCCGGTTTGAACCTTGTTGTACTACACAGATGGCAGAAAGTAAATGCACTTTACCTTATAACAGGGAGTGATTTCAGACATGATCAGTGACTTTATAATGAAACGCAGTCTTTTAATTCATGTTTATTTATATAGCGCCAAATCACAACAAAAGTCATCTCAAGGCACTTTACAATGTAAGGTTTAAGACCTTACAATACAACTAAATGATAAGTAAAACCCAAAAATCTCCCTTTGAGCAAGCACTAGGCAACAATGGAGAGGGAAAAACTCCCTTTTTAAGAAAGGAAGAAACTTCCAGCGGCCATCTGCCTCAGCCGGTTGGGGTGAGTGGAAAGAGAGAGAAAAGAACGGCAGATCATACAACTTTTCCTGTGTTTCATTAGAAGAAAATTCCACACAAATTCTGAAATCACACTCACGCTTGTCTATGTTTGTCTTTTCTCATGCTGATGGGATTTGGGTACATGTGCTCTGTCCTGTCCCCTCCTTTTTTGACATGCACATCACCACAATGTAACCAGAACCTAAAAATTGTTAAAGATATATAATTTGAGACAGGCCTGCTTTTCTCCTTTCATTTGATAGTTTGATTAAAGATAAGATTGACTATAATGCACCTATATTGGGGAATAATCAGAATATGTAATGCAGCTTATAAAATTTACTGGATACATTTAATTTAAGTGAAAAATGGCTGTGGAGTTGACATTCTTGGTGCTGAACCCTGCTGTTTGTGTTCAGATACAGTGCCACTGACGTTTGGCTCATCATTTTAAAATAAAAAAAAAACATTTTGTGGTTGATTGTAGAACAGCCTTGAATTTCCAGAAGGTCCAGATTCCACACGCTGTCTCGTGATATGACACCTCCCACACTTATCCCTCATCCATTCACCCGTTCACTGTGTTCGGCACATGTATAATCTGAAGTATGCGTTTGTTGGGTGATGCATCACTTTGAGCAGGTGTAGATGAATCGAAATGGCTGAAGAATGACTGGGATGGTTTGTACTGTGTGACACGTTCAGCCTCGTGACACATGACATGCACTGATGGTATGTGTTTTCTCCACAGGCAGCCCAGCCTAACGGCATAAGACCTCCACCCGCTTACCTCGCGTAAGTCTCACAACGACATGAACACAACTAGATGTTCTGCTTCTCTCACTCAGACGTGCACTCATCATACATCTGTACTGTGTTTTCACAGGGGAGGGAACCCATTCGCCACAGTCAGACTACGTCCAACTGTCACCAACGACCGCTCGGCACCGGTCATCTGATCTGTCCACATTTCTAACTCTCTCATCAACCTTCCTGTGTCATCTGTCCAGGACGTGCAGCTCAGCCCTGCCTTTACAGGCCAGCAGCCTCTCCTGGTCTGGATGAGACCAGACAAAACTTGGCACAGAGGGAAAAAAATGCCACTTGAATCTGAGATCCCCTTACTGCTGCAAGCTCATATGGAAGTATTTTAGGACCATTTTATTAACGGAACAGATGCTCACACGTTTAAGATGTATGTTTTCTATGCCTATTTTTGTCCTTCTGTTTGTGGTGGTGTCATTTAAATGACCACGTTCTTCCCTTGAGAAATAGATGAATAAAAATGGTCAAAGAAAATACTGCGATGTATTTATGCTGTTCATGTTGCTAGAAAACGACTGTTAGAAACCTTTTCTGTTGCCATAGGACAGTAGAAGAATGTACTGTAGAGGACCTGCATGTCCTTATGATAAATTTTGCAACTAGGTGTCAAGACTTAAATGATTTTGACTGTTGCTGTGAGAAACACTTGCAGCAATTTAGAAAGATGCATTCAAAAAAAAGCACACAAGTGATCTTTATCCTTAAGTCCCTCTTGTATATACATTTTCACACCTGATGCTATAAATATTGAATTTTGTAGAGCTAAACAATTGTAGAGACACGACTTTTGCCTTAATGACACATACTATAAAATCTGACTGTAAAATATTTTCCTGTTGCATTTTTTTCAGATTGTGCTCATGAGTTGTGACAGTCACCTCATCTTCACATATACAGTGCAGTCATTTTTGCTTTTGTCATTTCCAACCACAGCGTGTCCACATTACACTCTTAACAGAATTTGCCGTATGGAAAAATAAAGATTTATTTCTTCAGTTTACCGTCTAGTTTGTTGTCACGCACAAGAATTGTACACAAAGCATTTAATGTAATCAGGATTTCCTTGTTTGTAAAAGTGTAATCAAATCAAACGAGTAGTCTCAGAATTAAGTAGCATTCATTTTTAATTACAGTAACTCATATATAAAAAGTAAGAACCTCAATCATAAGCGTGCGTAGTGTCTTTTCTAAAACAATTTAGATTTTTTTTACTCCCACCCAGTTATCTCTTATTTCCTCCCGTTGCTTTGATGGAAGACGTAGACATGGAGATACTGCAGATAAGGGGACAACATTCTTGATTGATTGTCTGGCTGGGAGAAATGGGGCAAGGTGACTTGTCACAGAGTAGAGTACTAAGATAAAAATCCGAACATTATACACAGAGACATTTCTTCAGCATTCGCTCTCAGCATGCTTCCTTGACATGATGCTCCGCACGTTATAGGAGGAGTCCAAAGTCAAACAGTGATTGAGGTTGTAAAGTCGAGGGCATTTCAGATTGTATATACCTGAGGTCTGCATTGGCCCTGGAAAAGCACAACCCAGCAGAATCATCATCAAACAAACAGTCAGTGCAAATATGGCCCCAAGAAATAATATCAACAAAAACAGACAAAATGCTGTAGGTTTGCTGTCAGTCCGTTGTTGAGCCGGGACAGTTCACGTCCAGAGATCATTACACGTCTTTCTTCAAACATGTTGAATGCGGTAATCCATCTGACACACTCAGCCGAAAAAAAAAAATCATTTCTAAAAATGTTTGTTTTCTGAAAAAGTTATTATATCAGTGATCTACATGTATAATGTTACTAATTTACTAAAAGCAATTTTAACAAAATACATGTATGCAGTGTGCCAGTAGGTACAAAAATTAGAGAAAGAAACCTCAAGCAATAGAAAAAAACTTAACGTGCCTTGTTTGATTCTAACTTGACGACACATGAAGGAATCTGCTCAGATCTTTAAATAACTGAGCTAAATCTACAAAAGAAATCATGACTGATGGAATCTCTGATGATCACTCAGCGTTTAGTGAAGGCACTGACAACAGCTGAACACTTACATGTGCTAGAATACAGTACATCCTCAACTAGCAGATGAAAGTAGTTTCTACACGAGCCTAGAATAAAATCTCCTATAATGGTAATATCTTGATTGTTTGTTGTACATAACATATTGGCATCAGCAATTTGTAATATTAAGTAAAGATAACAAAAACACACAAAACTTCTGTGTTGTGTGTAGGTGTGTGTGTGTGTGTGTGTGTGTGTGTGTGGGAGCATGAGCAGGTGTGTGAGCTGGGGTTTGGTCCCTCTAGCCGAAGGTGGCGCCACAGTTGGGACATCGTCTCTGTCGCAGTGCGAAGCAGAAGAGGATGCCCAGCGGGAAGAAGAAGATGGCACACAGGATCCCCAGGCAGGTGAAGTCATCCTCCAGGACACCGACTCTGCAGCAAACACACACGAGAAAGCGTTAATTTATTAGCATGTGCGGTATTGTAATGGGAAAACACATTTCTCTCGCATGTATCATTTTGTGACTGATCAGTGATCTACAAAATACCACGTCATGTGGGACTTGAGGGTTCTGTTAAATTCCGACCACACTTTCTAAACATTAGTTTACTGTATGTATCTGCAGTCAATTATTAAAAGAAATGTCTTCACCTGAATGTGAAAAGTGTGACTGTTTTCTCACGGCCAGGGAAACATTTTTATAATAATTTAACAATTAAACATTGTTACCTTTCATTATTATACCTTTAATTATTATAGACACCTCTTTCTCACAGCACAGGGTTTTGCTTTGTCTGACAAATATTTGATTGAGATCTTTACTGTAACTGAGTAATCAAAAGTACATGAAGCAACTTGTTTTGATGGGTGTTAAGGTCTTATGACTGTACCGAGCTGAGCAAATCTGCCAAAGGCGCCGAGAAGGAATTAAGAAATGAAATGTATCAACCCAAATCCTAACGAGACCGGAGCACTTACTGCTAATGCTGTGAAACTGTGTCGCAGTGGATTTGTGATTAAATATAAATGATCTTGATAATTACACAATGTTAGTTTCTGTTGCAATGATGAACCGACTTTAAACCTGTTAATATTCTAGCTCCTAAAACAAGGTTTGTTTACACAGGAGTCATAAAGTCAGCGTGCTACTTTGCCATGTCACACATTTTTGTACTGGCACAAATTATTTGTATGTTGGTGTCAGGAACTGTAGCCTTCAGTGATCAGAGCATAAGGTCGTGATTCAAACTGCATATGGTAGAAATACTGTATAGGGTTGATACACAGTGTTTTAAATAAATACAGTAATTTAACAGCAAGATTATAATTGATGTAGCTAATGTTTGTAAAAACTCATGTGTGCGTGTAGCACTTAGTTACTAAACTGAGTCGCAGGACATTACATCTTATTTAAAACAGAGGTGTTCCTCTTTCTTTGGAACAGTATCATGTTACTTAAGCACAGTATATTATTTTCGCAGTCATGAAAGTTACTGAGCAAACACATAAATAACCACGTTCAGTTTCAAGTACAACCAGCCGACCTTTACTTCTTAAACAATCCCGGTGCCGAGCTGGGAAATAGAAAGTGAAAACTATTTCTTTCCAGCATAGATATGCAGCATATTTTGTTATTCAGCCAGTGGGTGAGAGTCCATCTGATTTGTTGCTGTTGTGAGTTATCTCCTTGAAACCTTTGGCCCCGTGTGGCCTGACTAGTCCAGTCACGTGTTCGAGGCTAGAATCATCTGACTGACAGGCTGCTGACTTATGACCACTGAAACCAACGTTAAAACATATATGCGAAACTTAAAGTTTGGCATTTGGCCACGTTAAGAATTACAGGAAAGATAACAAAAGTGTGGGAACACAAATGAAGCGAGAGGAACTGACGGTTTTAATCTGAGAAGAGACTGTGCTCAGAAACCAGGTTAGTCACACTGAGCCTGAAACACTCATTCAGTACCATCTGCTGATGGAGAAACCTCACTGTCGGACTGAACAGTCTCTCAGTTTCACAGCGTATAAACTGCAACTGTCTCTAGTGTAATGCATGTGTATGTCCTCACCTGCAGGCAGGGCAGCCTCCCACCACCACTACAGACGGTTGGATGATGGTGTAAGTCCCCGTGTAGGGCTGCTGTGATACAGCAGGGCCCATCTGAGCTGACGGGTATCCTGTGGTCGACAAAAGGAGATCACATAGTTATAATTATTGTGGTGGACTAGTACATTTAATAGTAAATAGTTACACACATTCACAATCTGAGGCTGCACTTCCCTGTGTATTCAGTTCCCGTATATTCAGAATATTTGGGATGTAAATGAGCTGGGGTGATTCAGGTAGAAATGTTTCGCCATCAATCGTGTCTTTCGACAACAAACACAACTTATTTGATTTTTCGAGTACTATAAATACAAGCCGGCTGGAGAAAGTCAAAGAAAAGGTCACGGCAAGTTACATCACATGACGTGTGAGCAGGTTTGTGGGCAGAGGTCAATATCTTGTATTCATCTGCAGTGATATTTGTGTGACACTGAACTTTGACACAGAGAAATATTTACCCACAACTTTTATCTGACAAGGACGGGACAGTGGAGGAGACTGGACCTGCAGCTGGACATACACCTGCTGCCGCTTGGTGATAAGTCGCTTCTACAGTTGCAGCAACAGGAGTTTACAAAGACTAAAAACTGTGGTTCAGCAGGCAGGAAATTACAGGCAATGATTTTTCATGTTAACCAACTTCCTCCACAGTCAGATGACTTGTATCCCTCACATACAGTACATACACATAGGCTGTGCACAGCCTGGGGCTACTGTAGCATATCTGAGCTGCACAGTCACGACTCAGGACTGTAGGTCAGATGATTTCAACTCATTATGAAGTTTGTTGTTTAATTTGTGCGAAAACTCAAATTGTATAGGTGGGGAAGCACCTGCATCACTGCGCATGTGCGGCTCTGGAGCCGATAAACAAGAGTAATTACTGTTTCACGTCAAGAAATAAAGTCAGTAGTTCGAAATCTTATTGCGCTTCTAAAAGGAAACGTGGCTGTGACACACACTGAACTCAACCAAACATTTCTTCTAACCCATGACGGAAGTGGACTGGACTCAGCGCCCTGTTCCCGACTTGGGTCTGGACTTTGTGGTAAATGTGTGTGACATAAACGGAGCTACTTGCCTTGGCCATCGGGGTAGGGGTACGGCGGCGGGGCCGCAGGGGGGATGGCCCCATAGCCGTGCTGCTGCGGGCCGTAGTCGTAAGCCGCAGGGACGGCGTTGTAGGCGGGAGGTCTGTCCTGAAGAAGGGGTTTGCTGTCCACCATCTCACCCGATGTAAAGCGCCCTCAAGTTGACTCGTCCCTCGCCCTTAACTTAATTCTTCGGCAGCAGTAATAGTGAAAACCGAACTCCGGTTACTTGGCTTTTGTTGTGCGACGCTGGTTTAAACGCAGTGGCGACAAAAACAAAGAAAAGACGATGCGCAAAAATGAAACTTCGTCCCTCTCCATGCGCCAACTTTGTCCCCGGCGGCGCAACAACCCCAAATATTCACCGCTCTGAAGACAGGAATGATCTGAATCAGTCTGGTAATGGTTAACTTAACTCCATTTCCCTCTTCGCGGTTGGTCCTCTGGTACCGAAACAACAGTAATCTGTCATCGCAGCACCTTATAAGTCAGCTGGAAGTCAGAAAGGCTTTTCCTTTCTGTCTGGATTGTCACAAGAGAAGAATCATGTGATGAACCGCTGAAGCGCCTCTGCGCAGGGGAAGGCTTCTTAAAGCGACAGCTCACCGAAATGAAAAAGCTGTAGTGCGACTGCTGCATGCAGTGCAATGCAGAGGATCCCTGTCACCAAAAGCTGCCTCCAGTGCCATCTCGTTTTAATGACAAGCCTGTGGGATAATGCAGCCTGTAACAGGTCATCGGAGCCCGTGTGTGGAGAGCGGAGGGGTTTACACTGACACTTACATAAATGTCCTACATAGGAGCGAAGTTGCATAATGTTTTAGTTTCACTGTTACAATTAGATGTTTGTCTTCTTATTTTGTAGCTTTATAGTTTACCTGAGGTCCTGTGAGTCACAACGTGACTGTGATGGATCTAAATCTTAACTGACATAAAATTAAAGTATAATAATTTGATAATTTTATGTGTAATTATTTGAAGGTTGGGATCCAGGAGACATATTTGCCTAATTATATTTAAATAAATCATCTAGCTGCATCTATTTAACTGTACTTTTACCTGTAATGGAGTATTTTTCAGTTATTGTGACACTTTTACTTTATTATTATTAGTCCCTCAGCACTCAGGTTATGATCTGAATACTGATCAGCACTCTCATGAGTGTAGTCAGACCCTGAAGGCTGTCCATCGTCCTCCTGTAGATAAGCTGAACTCTACCTGTCCAGGGTTCTGAATCTGGACCCTCGGAGACCTGACTGCTGTCCAGGGTTCTGAATCTGGACCCTCGGAGACCTGACTGCTGTCCAGGGTTCTTGTTGTTCCCTCTCACAGGAGACCACATTAACCTCCGCAAGGCAAAAACATTAATGTGTGTTGTTTATTAACCCACATCACCATTTCTTTGTAGATAATTAAATTAATTATCAACAGTTTTGATAAAAATTTAAATATCAAACATTTACCGGTCTCGCAGATGTGAAAATTTAAATATTTGCTATAGTTTACCACTTTTCTTCAGTTTGCCTGTTGATAATTTAATTCAGCAAAAATCATTTCAACATTAAAACAATTCTGCTTTAATGATAATACGAATTAATAAAATTGTACATTTATTGCTTAGCTTTTTTTGTGGGTAAACTTTTTGAACATGTTGCTTCTGTGTCAGTATTAATCATGATTTAAATGCCGTAGCTCGTCATATGATACTATTCTAATTAGCTTAACAGCTCTACTATAATATATAGAAGAAAGAAGAGAGAACTTTACACAGAGGATGGTTGACTTCCTCAAACACAAACTAGCCCAAACCAATTTTCTCCAGGCCCTATTGGTTAGGTGTGACCTTTAACTGGCACATTTGAAAAACATTCAGGCTCAGTAATACACTGTCCCACTTAACCAGTAACTTACTGGTAAAGTGGGACAGTGTTGAAATTGTCTAGAAGGATATGATTAAAAAAAATTTTTAAATATTTTGATTCACTATTATATTCAATAACAAATATAAGCTATGCAGTTTTTGTAACCTTAACATCTTTTATCTTAAAGTATATGTGCCACGTCCCTGGAAGTGATGTCATGCCCACATAAACTATTCAGTTTATCTCAATATTTATTATAATAAATAGATTAATAGTAATGGGGGCACAGTAGCAGTCAAAGGTTTGGACACACATTGACATGTTTCTGAATGTTTATGTAAATATTTCTTTTAAAAACAGCTGTTTTCCTTTCAAACACATTATGAGTCCTATGGTAGTATACATATAGTGTATGTGAGGACAAACACAACTACAACATGAATAATATTAGATGCACTGGATCTACTGTGTTAAAATGAAGCCATTAATGTGTTAGAATTAAGTCACTGACTGTAGATAGGCCACTTAATGAGACCACAAACTTTTCATAAGTGATATTGTACTTTAGTGACACATTTAGGACCAATCAAATGACTCATATGGACTGAATGTCTTACTTTGAGGCCACCTGTGGACCTGGGACCACTGCTTTCCCTGCACATGTGAAAACATATTCTTGTGCGGCAGCGGATTAATGAAATATATGTTGATTAGGAAATAAATAATAAATTTTGCTGTGGGTGTGTGGGCGCTGGTGCCACTCCAGCACAGAAGAGTCAGACAACAGTGGCTTCTGCAACATAAACATCCTGTCAGAACTGATCAGACGCTGTATGAAACGCTACGTGTCTTTGTTTTTATTCTGGTCTTCTGTAAAATGTCCCAAACTGTAGCCAAACAAGTAAAACCAACCATACGCTTCAATAATTAATCTGGCGCTGAATAAATTATTGAAATATTCGCGTTAATCAGCAGCGGCTGGTCGGAAAATACATCAGGGGCTGCTGCGTTCCACCAATAGGAGGCCGAGGTCCCGCCCTCCCTGCCGAGCTTCAGCCAATCACAGTTCCTCTCACTCCATTTCCTGTTGTGGACTGTGACTCGGACGGAGCACTCCTCTGGTCCATAATGTGAATTAAATACCTGTGTGGGGATGCACACGAATGACCAGAGTTTTCCGCTGCAGAGGTTCCGCACATGACAGAGTCTCACACGTGAGTAAATGTTAAAATGTCCGCCACAGTTGCCTGACGGCCGCCTGGAGCCCGGATATATAAACAGATTACAGGCGACTTTGCGGCATAGGAGTCCATATCAGCTGTTGGTGTCATCTCTCTGCAGAACCACCTGATTGTTTCTGCTCCCATCTGACATACGTGTTTTAAATTCATCCCAGCATGGGCCCCGGGGATGTTTCCACTGTTGCACTTGATGTCATGACGTGTCTGTTGATATTCCCTTGACAACCGCGGATCAGGTACCAGCTTTCAGGTAGGCTGCAGTGTGATCCCGGTGTGTTTACATGTGTGCGGGAAGCTCCGCTGCAGGATACAATCACAAGTTTCTAGCAGAAACTGCAGTCTCACTAAACTGGGATAATTACTTCTGGCTTCCTTCTCTGGCTTTGCAGTCACTGGTTCCGGCGAATTAAACAGTAAAGTTTCACTTAAATCACATAATTTACTTGTGAAAGGGGGAATAAAGGCCTGTTTAAAGCGGAGGCAAAGATGGTCAATACTGTGGCGGATTAGAGCGGTCGATAACGTGTAAAGCTAGACAGTCAAAATAAAAATAAGACTTCCGGTAACTCATTTCAAATTAAAATCCCTACTACTAATATTAAATTATGAAAAAGTCAAAGTTGAGGGGGAAAAATATTGGGAAGTTTAGGAAATAACCCAGAGAAAATATACTGCGATGTGTTTTCCTTATATATTTTGCAGTATATCTGTAGTGGAAAGGGAATCAAATACTAAATATGTATATATCTTCCCTCACAGGCCTGTTCATGTAATTTTCTCCCTCTCTTAACACTGTGCAGCAATACACAAAACAAACAAAACAAATTTGTGGATCCTATGATGACACTAATTCAAGAATAATGCCAGAATAAACTGAATAACAGTTTAATTGACACCACAGTTGATTATCACCTCCTTGCACATATTGTATTTCATTTTTATCGCTCTAATTATATTTCTTATTATTATGATGCAAAATACATAATGGAAATTTCATTATTCGTGGCTGAGTCTTAATGTAAATGTAGCCTTCACTTTTGTCCACACCTCAGGATCTCACACTGATGTACACGGATTCAGAAAGTGTAGCTACAACAGACTTGGCAGCTTGTATATACGCAGTTTGGCAGGATGTGTGTTATTCTGCTGTCTCTGTTCAGGGTCCATCATGCCCATCACGTTGCTGTGGGCCGTGGACGTGTACGGCAGGGTGTACAGCCTCTCCACAGCTGGCCAGCGCTGGGAGCGTGCAGATGACATGCTGCTAGAGCTGAAGCGCGTCACTGCGGGGAAGGGGCGCTGCTGGGGCATTGGCTGTGACCACCATGTTTACCTCAACATTATCCCCAGTGAGACCCCCATCCGCTACCGTGAGGAAACCTATGAAAACCAGGTCAGCCAAGCCTTTTTATTGCTAAATTTAAAATGCTGACAGCTGCACGTCGTCAGTAGTTAAGTGGTGTTTGTGTGTGTTTTCAGAGGTGGAACCCAGTGGACGGCTTCACTGACACATTGCTGCCAACTGACCGCTGGCCATGGAGTGACGTGACTGGGATGAACCCCCAACCACTTCATAGTTTCCAGTTGCCCTCTCGCAGCTGGGAGTGGGAAGGAGACTGGTATGTGGATCAGAGCTGTGGAGGAGAACCCAGCCAGACTGGGGTGAGAAAGACCGCATGGCCTCATGGGCACAATGTTTTTGTTTATTGTTATTATTTATTGTCTTTATTTCTAACCTGCATCCAGTTTGGTATCTCGCTAACTTCGACTGATGACATGTAAATGATCTGTTTCTTCTGCAGGGCTGGGAATATGCAGTCGATTTCCCTGCTAACTTCTCCCCGGAAAAGAAGTGGAACTCCTGTGTTCGTCGTAGGCGCTGGATCCGCTACAGGAGATACATCGCACAAGGCACCTGGGCGAAGGTGTCGTCACTTTCTTACTAACGTATATATATCTAAGTCCACAGTTAGAGTAACATAAGGAAGCAGAGGTTATACTGACATTCAAAAAAAGGCTCCTGTTGTTTTTCAGATCCCCTTGGACAACCCCAGGAAACCCCCACTGCCGCTCAGTGACATCAGTTGTGGTGGCTGGGAGATGAGCGACCAGTCTGGCAGATATCCCTACCTCTGGGGTGTGTCCCAACAAGGACAGGTCAGTATTCGCATGCTCCACTGAGGTTCTGTGAATTTGCAGCTCTTTGGTTTATTGTTTACATGTATACTGTACAACTAAAAACTATTAAATGTAAAATTTCATGAAAAGTTCTTATGTTAGTGAAGTCTGTGCTTGTTCCCAATAAACCTGAAGAACTTCTCCATATGTTTATATGTTTGTCAGCAACAACATTGCTGTTTGTACAAAGAATGAGTTTTTCCTCAGCACTAATACTGAATGTTTAGATCACTGTCAGGTGATGCAACCACAGGCTTTAAGTGCAGTTCACTTCTAGTCTTTAGCCACAGGAGGGCAGCATGACTTCATGTGATTTACACAGTCAAGTTTTAAGGTCTTCCTGAACCTATTAGACACCATTACAATAGAGCACACTGAACCGAATCAGCCTAATCTGATGACTGTTCCCTGCAGGTGTGGTTCAGGGAGGGCATCCACCCTCGGGTCCCAGAGGGCACCAGCTGGGAGGAGGTGGAAGTACCCAAGGAGGTGGCTCAGTTATCTGCTGGTCCTGGTGACCTACTGTGGGCTTTACTCTGGGATGGGAATCTGCTGGTCCGTACTGGCCTCAGCCTGGACAGCCCGACTGGTCAGCTTTCACTGTAGTTCACCTTTAACCTCAGACCTCAAATTCTATCACCCCAGGTCTTTCTTATCTTTTTTTAAATCACAGTCCATCTCACTGTATATGATCATATTATGTGGACATTTTATGAGGACATCTGCAGCTTTTCTTTCGGATTGTGATTTTTACAAGCATATTGTAAACAAGCTTTGTTACAGTATAACAGTATGTGATGTACATTTAATACACAGTATGCCCAAAAATGTTGGGGAAAAAAACATTCATCAAATAAATCAATCATAAAATTAACTGCTGTCCTACAAACAAGTATCACAAATTAGACCATACATAGATCTGTCTTGTTGTGTGAATGATGCTTTCCACTAGGCACATCATGGGTAGAGGTGGAATCACCAGTAAAGGAAGTTGAAGCACTTCATGTAGCTGTTGGAGTCAGTGTGGTCTGGGTGGTCACTAAAGACTACAAGGTGAGCAATACTTCTCACATGTACTATACCCGGAGTAGGTGCTGTGTACTGTGGTGGTAACATAACTGTATCTGTGTGTGAAGGTGTGGTTCAGGCGTGGCGTCAACTCTCACAATCCCTGTGGCTCTGGCTGGATCAGCATCGGGGGGGAGATGATGATGGTGGACGTAGGACTCAATGACCAGGTTAAGAGATTTTTGATTTTTGTTTGAGATTTCATCATTAGACCACACATCTTCACGTCAGACAAAACAAAATGTCACATTTGTGCATGTAATATGGGTTCAACAACGTAGAGGTTGGGCCTGAGATGAATTTTTTAATAGGAAAAAAATCGTATTTAGACAAATACAGTTCATGTATCAACTGAAATACCAAGATAAGTAAAAATGACACTTAATTTAATAAAAATGTAATGAGACAGTAACATTTCAACCTAATGGACACTAAAAGCACCTGGCATAGTACGATGAGAGTCTTTTGCCAATGAAATTTGATGATTAATTTAATTTTACTTTAACGTTCACTCATTTAACTCGCACCTTCTCTGCTCCTAGCTGCTTCCCCTCTGACCGATTCACTGTACCCTCACTTTGGATCTGGTTTCAGGACAGGCCAGATCAAGCGTTGGGCTGAGGCAGACAGGCTTCACACTGTATCTCACTGCTGAAGACTTTGCTAGCACTGCAAACCTATATCTCACACCTCCTCCCCTTCTGTCTTTCACCCGTCTCCCCCCTTCCCCCAGTCCTACTGCTCTAGCTCCTAGTCCTGCCCTGCAGGTCTCCTGTAACATGAGCATAACCAGCAATTCCAGCCAATGCCTCGGCAGTAGCACCTCAGGCCCAGCCTTATATCCCCAGACTATATTCCTACTGGCCTGACAAATGGGAGACTCCCTAATTAGAAGCTGGCCAAGCCGTCGTCATCATATCCCATATTTCATATTTCAAGGCTGCAGTTATGGACATGGCTTGTGTGAAGTGGCAGGTGCCAGTGTTACTGTATATGGCCTTCTAAAGTAACGGTTGACTGTGTCCTACCAGTGCCTCAAAATGTGTCTTTGAGGAGTGAATTAATGTTTCATTAATAATATATCTAATATGTTAGTATGTGTTACTTTTATTCCTATCTTATGAGTTCTGAATTTTATTTTATGGCTCTATAAATAAGGTTAATATGAGATGTTTAAACAGATGCATGGGTGTGTGCGTGATCGTTCTTCTTACCTGTCAGGTGTGGGCGGTAGGTGAGGACCGTGGCCTGTATTTCAGAATGGGTGTGACCCCTTCTGAGCCAAGTGGGAGTGGCTGGATTCCTGTTTCTGCTCAATGGGGCAGCAATAAAAAAGTTATTCCACCCAGGTCTGTATAAATAATTGAGTTGAGTCTTTTAATTGACCCATAACCTGTGATGAAACTCTCAACGTTTTTTCCCTCATTTACCTTCATATATTATTAAATAGGGATGACCGTGAGCTTAGCGGGCAGCTGACTGAGGCCTCACAAGGCTCAGTTCTGAGCTGCACTGACTCGGACTCAGAGTTGGGCACTACTGACCCACAAAACCGCACTAATGACACCCCAATCCTGGAGGCAGCAGCTTCTTCTATAGTCCCTTTAGGGGGCGCCGACTCACCTACAGCTCCCATTGAAGCACAGGATGCTCCCTTGGCCTCCCAACAGGATGCCCCCAAACCCTTCCTCCATGCCAGTGACAGCTTCATTAACAGCCTGGTCTCAGACCGCGACAAAACTTCCACACCACAACAGTCCATCACAGAGGTACCGCAAGAGGAGCACGAGGAGCCGTCTCCAGCCTTGATACTCCCAACCCCGGAAACTGTGGGACGCAATGTCCCCTGGATGAATGTGGATCTGGAGGGGGCAGAAGCTGTGCAAAGTGCACAGGCTGCAGGGCTGTCGATGGTCGGTGGCAGTGCTGCTGCCACCTACACACTGGGGTCTCTGGAGACCTCTCATGGTGTTGGAGAAGAGGACGGACCAGCGTGGGCCTGGATCTCTGGTGGAGGCTGTGATGTGGATGCAAATTCACAGATCAGATGGCTCAGTCCCGCAGGTATATTGACAATCTGTGTACACTGACTTTAAGTGTTTACTCACATTGAAAAAACAGGTTAAAGAAACGGCACAAGTCACATGTTATTTCAATGTTGTAAACTTGTGTGTCTGTGTGTGTTGATTTACTGTGTTTGTGTTATCTCAGTAGGTGTCTGTCTGTCCATCTAAATGTCTGACTTGTATGTCCGTCTGTCAGGTCCACTCACTAGCTCTCTGTCACTGACTCCAGTCCAATCAGCAGCCTGGAGCGAGCAGCAGCAGCAGGAGCAGGGACGCAGAGAAGAGATCAGCAAGAAACCACTGGAGAGAACCAATGTAAGAGTGTCGTGGCTTTACTCTCCTTAATTGTCACATTTCACATGTTTGTGTACACGTGGTCCCATCATCCCGTTTCTCTTTTCAGTCAGTGTGGGTGCGTAAAGGCGCACTGCGCTGGTGGAGAGACTGGAAGCCTCAGCGCTGGGTGGATGTGGGTGTTGCTCTTGAGCAGTCCACCAAGTCTGACGGCAGGAAAGACAGTATTTTCTTTGTCTACTACACACAGTATGATGAGAAAAAGGTTGGTCCCAAACTGGTGTTCTAGTAATTATATGTTATATGAATTCATACGCTGTTATAGAAAGAACAAATGATGACCTCACACTGTCTATTAACCAGACACGTGACACAACTATTACAGAATTGTGGACTTACTTCTTTTGTTCATTGTCTCTTTGCTCCAGTACCTCCATGTGTTTATAAATGAAGTGACGGCGCTCGTTCCAGTACTCAGGGACTGCAACTATGCCTTTGCTGTTTACACAGCCCAAAGGACCAAACAAAGGTGGCCTCTGGTCCTGGCAGCACAAACTGAAAAGGACATGAATGACTGGGTAAGAATAACACTGTAACCCTGAAAAGAAAAACAAAGGAAACAGAACACACAGAAAAACATTTTTTGTTGTTTTTTGTTTTTGTTTTTTTTGTTTCTGTGTGACTAGTTGACCCTGTTGTCTGACTGCTGCTGTGAGTGTCGTGGAATCACAAGTTCCCCATCCAGACAGGCTCTGTGGTCCACCACCTCAAAGGGAGACATCATGGTCCATGAGCCGTCCTTCTCTCTGGAGGCTCCTGCAAACACAATGGCCTGTGACCTCATGTGAGACTGAGCAGGATTAGACTGTGTGTCTGTGCTGTGTTTCTTTACGGTCTCTCTTTCCTGTGGTCCAGTTTTTTTTGTTTGCATTGTCTTAAATCTGCTACATGCTAACCTACTGCTTGTACTGCTAATGTCTCTTTCATGCTGTGTGCGGCAGAACTATCTTCCATATGCGCTAAATGTGGGCTAACATTAATGTGGCTAATGCTGGGTGCTTCGCTGTATGGTGCTGCAGGTTCTGGCGACAGGTCCCGGGACACCTGCGCTGTGTAGAGTCTAACAGTCTGGGGCTGGTGTGGGGCATCGGGTGGGATGGCACCGCCTGGGTCTACGGTGGGCGCTATGGGCAACAGCCCACCCTGGGTAAACATATCCCTGTAGACAACTACCATTCCCATGTTTCCCGTAAAAAGAAATTATATACAATCTAAGCAAATTGATATGCATGAAGATTTGTCTTCTTTGTTGACCTTTTTGTTTTCATCTGTGACAGTAATTTCTAAAAGTAATTAAGTGCAATTTCTCGAGCTCCATGAAAGATGAGATATTTTATACTGTGTTAGACTCTGATCATTTAAGATTATTTATCTTATTTTAAATGTATAAGCTCAATTATCAACAATTGGTCCAGTGATCTATGATGAAAATAATCATCCACTGTACAAATATACAAATGCTACATTCAATGTCTGTGATTAACTTGCTAGATCATAAGAGGGAATCAATGCATCTTCTTGCTACCAGTATGTAGTTTGGTGTGCTGCTGCTTTATGAATATGGTTAAAGACTCCACCAGCTGTTTCAGCTGTACATAACTATTATTTGGTTCCAGTAAATGTGTTGTCCGTTAACTGCAGGAGATGGAGATCAGATGCACCAGCAGACCGATGTCAGGAATGTCTATGTGTATGAGAACCAAAGGTGGAATCCTATGACAGGATACACAGACAAGTACGACCATGTCATCTTTTATAGTTTTATGTCTTGATGTTAACAGCTGTCCTTGTTAAAATCTCCTCACACTAGTCCCTAAATATGTACCATCTTTGTTGCCGACTATTAAGGGGGCTTCCAACAGACCGTCCCATGTGGAGTGATGAGAGTGGACTGAAGGAGTGCACCAAAGGCAATACACACCCTCCATCTCCTCAGTGGTCCTGGGTAGGTGTTCCGATTTCCTCCTGCACACACATTTCATTTCTTATTTCATCACCAGCTAATTTTCCACTGTCAATCTGTGTTGCAGGTGTCAGAGTGGGCTGTGGACTACAACATCCCTGGAGGAACAGACAAAGAAGGCTGGCAGTATGCTGCAGACTTCCCCGTGTATGTATAATAATAAAATGTAATAAAAAACAAAAACAAGAAGCGGTATGACGTTCATCTCACTTATGCCTGTTCTGCAGGACATTTCATGGCCACAAAACCATGAAAGACTTTGTTAGGCGGAGAAGATGGATAAGGTATAATGCACATTAACATTTCTGTGGTTTCTAAATGAACATTTTCTGTAGTATCAAAATGAATCTGTTTTGCATACAGGAAGTGTAAGATCACACTGAGGGGTCCATGGCAGCAGGTACCTCCCATCCCACTGAGTGACATCTCTCTGATGCCATGTCTGGCCCAGAGCAGGATGGAGCACATCCCTGTCTGGGCCCTCAGTGACAAGGGAGATGTCCTGTGTCGGTTGGGAGTCAGTCCTGAAAACCCTGCGGTGAGGAACGTGCTGAAAAGTTGTTTCTGTCAGTAAACATCTACAGTTAATTTCATCTTTTAACCAAGAGACATTTTGTGCAAAAAAAAATGCATCGAACCTTCTCTGGAAAACACTTCTCTCTAATTCCAGTGTGTTTGATCTCACAGGGCAGCTCCTGGCTCCATGTAGGCACTGACCAGCCTTTCAAATCCATCTCCATTGGTGGAGCTAATCAGGTGTGGGCCATTGCCAAGGATGGAGCTGTGTTCTACAGAGGATCAGTGTCCCCACAAAACCCTGCAGGTCAGCCAAAGATATAAAACATTGTTATTATGATGTATCACATATGCAAGGTAGAAAATAAACATGTATGCAGCAGGTGTTGTAATAACAAAATTTCTAAACTTCTGCAGGGGAATGCTGGTACCACATCCCTTCTCCTCCAAGGCAGACCCTTAGACAGCTGTCTGTGGGCCGGACCTCTGTCTTTGCTGTGGATGAAAACAGTGAGTATAATTGCAGTGAGTCTTATTGAACAGTTTAAAGGTGGACAGCATGAGTTAAATGGCATTAAACAGTTAAACTGTAATATCTTGTAGGTAACCTGTGGTGCAGACAGGGCCTCACCCCCAGCTACCCTCAGGGCTCAGCCTGGGAACTCATCTCCAACAACGTCACCAAGGTTTCTGTTGGACCGCTGGACCAGGTCAGTGTTAACAACAACAAGCTTATAATTACAAATGTTACACACATTTGATGAATTTAAATAAGCATTTAATGAATTATTTCGAAATAAAGTGAGAAACACGATTGTCCAACATTCTGTACTGTCCCTGAACGCCTCATTAGTAATGCTGAATATCGCAGGAATCCTGTCACCTGCGGGATTCCTGAAAAACTGTCAGCCTCCAGAGGCCAGATAATCGGTGCAAGGCATCAGAAACTTATAACCTTAGAAAGTTACAAAATCTTGAAGATGTGACTTTATTTACCCCCGAGACTTAACAGGATTAGGCAGGAATTAAAGCGTTGATACGATTGTCGACTATTTGATAATAAACTATGGGTGGCTGGTGTTTGCCAGGTGTGGATTATAGCAGACGGGGTTCCAGGCTTCCCCACTGAGACTCCAGGAGCTGTGTGTCACAGGCTGGGGGTGGGACCCATGCAACCAAAGGGCCAGTCCTGGGACTATGGTATAGGGGTAAGTAAATTATCATAAACTATATCTGTACTATACTGTACATGAGTTACATTGTTAATGTCTGCATTGTTAAATAATATTTCCTTTAATAATATCACTCAGGGACTTAAAATAAAACCTTAAAGATATCTACTACTCAAAGAATGACAGTAAAGTTACTCACCTTGTCTGTGGCTCTCAGCCTGAATATTTCAAATGTTTATAATAATATAGTGTTCTAATAATAATAGTGTTCTTTAAAAAAAATCCTATAATAATTGACCACTTTAGTTTTTGGCGAATATTACTCACACATTAGTAAATAGTGCATTTGTTTGGGACTACTATATCTTATTTAGTATTAGATGTATTGATAACACGTAAATGGTTTGTAATGTGCCAAAATGTTATTTGAAGAGTAGAGCTGTAATTTCCTCCTGGAGGTGCCCATAACTACAGGCTGGTGTATAAATGAATAATAAATGAAAATGTGGAAAATAGCTGTAATGACATAAAATGTCATGTTTTTTGAAAAGTATAGTTGTTGAACTAAATGTGCATCAATATAATTCAAAATGTCTGCATACTACTACATTATAGTGTGCAAAAACTCAGGACTATTGAATTTTGTGTTTTATAAATGCTAAACAGGGAAATTAACAGTGAAAGTTACAAAAGCAAATGTTTATTATGAATAATAATTAAGTCATAATAATTATGATTTAATATTTGGCATCATTTTGTCATTTATTTTTATGTTTGACTGTCAGGGAGGATGGGAGCATATCAGTGTGAGAGGGAACTCAGTGGAGGCTCCTCGTGCACCCTTTCCTTCATCTGCTGGACCCCCACGCAGCCCAGTTCCCACGCGGCCTCAAACACAAGTAAATGGTAACGCTGTGGGGGTGTAGCACCTTCTCCTCCTCACCCCTGTTTGTGCCTGGATCTACATTTGTCCCCCCAGACCATTCCCACTGGCTGTTATCCCTTCGTGTAAAGGGAACGCACAATCATGCCTCAGAGTTTGTACTGAATATCTTGGTTGGATTTGACTCTTGATCGATGGATGAACGTTACTCCCCGGCAGAAATAACGTCAAGATGTAATAATAATAGAAAAGGGAGCACAAGAGCATTTGAGTAGGATTGGTCTTCATGTCTTGTGTGATTTAAAATTTAAAAGTGAGTGCATGTGTTTGCTCTTACTAGGCTTTGGCTACTGGCCATCTTGGGATCTAGCAATAGCTTTTATTCTTATATACAATATCTTGTGAGAACCTAAGAGGATGTGGCTTTGAGTAAGGGCTAAGGCTTGGGTACCAAACTAACTTCTCTTCAGATACACTATCTCATAGTAGCCTAAATTGTGTTGGTTTTTAGAAATGTTTGTTTTGTCTGATTTGCCACTTACCTTTGCATGTGAGTTCATGTATGTATTTATTTATTTATTATAAATTTGTTGAATTTTGTTTCTGCATATGATGTGATCTATTATGTTTGCAATGCAGTGTTTTTCATCCATATTGTTATGACAGCAGGCTTTTTTCCCCCTAAAACACTGGCTAAATTTGAGATGTGAAAATATATAGCTCTTTAATATCAAGTGACTGCACTGAGAATATGGAAGATTCAGCCTACATCACCAGATAATACCTCTGTATCCTCCTGCAATAAGAAAAGTTCTTCCTGTTAGTTCTACGTCCATCTACATACAGTAACTGCTATGATCGTGACTGTTGAAGCTGCACAGCACGTCTGAATGTCACGAGGACTGGGCATTTATTTTACAAGGGCATTAAAATGTGAAATAAAAGCATAAAAATATTGCCATATGTTCTGATATCATTTCACCATAGATTTGGAAAACAAGTTGATTTTAGTATGCAGAGTCATTTACAATTTAATTTAAAAAAAATACAAAAAAACCATCATTTCAAAGTAAAAAAAAAAAGTAAAAAGGCATCTACAATGTAATATTTTTTAAACATCAAACTGATAAGTGACTGCATAAATATTCACTCCCTTTATAATGCTGTTGCTGCAGCCAGTCAGTTTAGCACAATTAGTTAAATGGAGATGACCTTAAGCAACTGTGCAAATAGCTTGTTGAAAAGCATGTTAGGCCTTGGATACAAGAACATTTCCAAGTCACTGAATATCTCTTGGACTACAGTTAAAGCCATCATTTAAAAATAGTTTCAATGTGGCACATGCATAAATCTGCAAACAGCAAGCTGTCCTCAAAAGATGAGTGACAGTGCAAGACAGAGACTGATGATTAAAAGCACCAAGACACCTGTGACTTGGAGGAGTTTCAAGTTTCAAGAGGCCCCTGTGTTCATATTCTAAACTGAATGACAGGACAGCAGACCCCTATAGCCCCTATACAGTGCAGGAAGACAAAATACACACTGTGATTAGAAGTTCATTTGCATTTATTTTCATATTAAACAGTGTAATTATAAACATTTCATTCAATTACACTAAGCATGATCAATATGAAGTAAAAATATTTTTAAAATCTACAAGTTTAAAGGACAGAATGAATTCACATCTGCTTTAGTGTCTTAATTTAACTGCTTTAAAGCCGATGACTGTGATATGTTCATCTGATCAACTCAGCATTAAATTACAAAATGAAACCTCATTCCTATGACTCCATTATATCATTTCCCCATTTACAAACAAAAAAAAGAACATGTATATACATCAGTACAGTTCAACATTAAGTTACATTTCTCAAATGTGCAAGATTAAGCAAATGTATACTGTAGTCAAATAAAACAAGATTTCCTTAAATAAATGTTCAAGTTTGACTGAAGCAGAGGCTGCTGGTTTTTAACACAGGTTAACATTGTCTAAGATACAGTGCCTTCTGTATGGGGCAGGGGAGATGGGCGTCTACTACAAGTACAGCCGAAAAGGAAAATAACCATACACCAACTGTATACGCTACAGTTTCAAATAACTGATGTTATAGCTGTACATTAGTTTTTGTTTTTTTTGAAGGGGGGGGGGCAT
>OMLM01020676.1:88374-102213 GCA_900302695.1 Helostoma temminkii | reverse complement strand
AAGGGGGGGGGGCATATCTTGATTATAACAATTTTGCATTATGCTAAGTAGAATCTGGTGATGATTCACACACATCCCCAACCAACCCTGTACAGCCAGAGACAATGTAGGCCCTGCAAATGATAAGATTCAGTGATGAAATGTTCATTACTCCAGCTGGACAACGGGCGCTTAAGGAAAAAAAATACCATTTCAGCAGGTTAATTAAGTTAGACACAAAATTTAAAAAAAAGGCAAACAACTCTATTCATGACACTGAAGTTGATAAAAGCAGCAGTGTTTTTTTTGTTCTAGTAGTGATTTTCTTTTAACGTCCTTTACATCCCTGCACATCACTGAAGAAACACCGCCACGTTAACCAGGTCATCCTATGAACCTGCAAATCATCACTTAAATGAAAACTGATTGCACATTTGTTCACAAACAACTCAACACATTTCTTCATTTCGACATTTAAAAATAAGATCTCCCACCTTTTTTACACAATCTCACTAAACGTGTGATTTGAAATTTTGTAGTGATAATAAATCAAAGAGTGCAGCTTCTTTTACAGCATCAACAGGCACTGTAATAAAACTCAGTGACAAGTAAAGACAAAACCAACCAATTGGCTTGCTGCACATTTCAGAGCATAAAATGATGCATTACAAAATGAATAACTTTAAGCCTTTCCTCAAAAATGTCTTTCATTTGGTTCCCTCCCAAGAATTAGTATGACAATCCTAGTCTAATAACACCCGCATTTCATACTCACGTTTTCAAATGCTGCTACAGAAGAGTACGCATCGTTGTTCTCCAACAAGGAGACTGTGAGTACACCCAACAAGAGTAATAAAAAACATCACTGTTCCAAAAAAAAAAAAAAAGAAAAAGAAAAGGCAACCACTGAAAGAATCACACAACATGAAGGAGCAAAATTAACAATGTTACAGAAACTTGGATTTTCAGTTTTAGGTCTGCTGCAATCAAAGAGCTTATTTCTATTGGCTGTAGTGATACGTTTGCCAGCCTAGTGAGGTGAATTCATTAATTCAGAACAAAGTCTTTTTTTTGTGGTGATGCAAAGTCCTGAAAAAGGAGTGCACTGAGACGCACAACAAAAAGAAGCAGCCAGACACCTGGAATGCGCTTGATGAGTCTTTAAAGCAAACATTTAGAAGCTAGGGTCAGTTTTAGTCGTTTCTTTTTTTTTTCTTCCAAAGTGGAATTGCACTGAACAGAAATCACACACAATGATGTACCTGGAGAGGTGATGTGGCTCAGACTGGGACTGGGCCTAGTCTGTTTTATTTGCTCAATGTCAGTCTACAGCCTTTGTTCTTCATGGCCAGCTCCAGAAAGAACAGTTCTGCCTGAGAGAAGCATCTGCGGTTTTCTGCACAAACCTTGTCATCTGTCCTTATTCGGTCATCCTCCGTTCCCAGAAAGTGCGAATATAGGTTCACTTCTCAACTGTGTGACAAACAAGTCCATTTATTTATCACACTAGTCTTTTTCTCCGTCTTCACTGCTTCCTGAAGTAGACAAATAAGACAGACAGAGGTTAAACATGTTCAGCTCTTCTATGAATACTACTCTGACATTACTGCTTCATATTTTTTTCAAGTCCAGAGTCTTGGTCAACCTGCTCCTCTAGAAAGACTTTGGATGACATAGTCTGAACTACAAACTAACATCATTTGGTTTGTCATTTTTAACAGATATGTTAATATAGCAAATGCTGAGGGAGGTTAATAACCATTTATTTACATGTACGCTTCAAATAAGAACCTTAGAAAGCAAGTTCAAAATCAGTGAAGTCTTTAAGGACAGCAACTCGGATAGTGGCATAATATAATTTATAACTTTTACCAAGAAACGCATTAGATCAAGAATACATTGATATTAAACCTACTTAAACAGTTCAACACTCCGATTATATGCTTTCCTGAGAATTTGCGTCATTAATCAGTTAGTCAATTTAGCATAAAGACTGGAAACCAGAGGAAGCAGCTAGCCTGGATCTGTCCAAAGATAGCAGAATCCACCTAACAGCACCTCAAAACTTAAATGCAACACATTATGGTTTTACAGGGTGAGTAAATTTATCTGGGATTCAGTAACTGTATTTGCCAAAAAAATATTTAAGTATTTCTTTGAGACTGAGTAAACTAATGTGACTGCATGTTCAACTTGCCTCCTTGTTCAATGTCAGAGTCAGTAAGATGTGTAAGAGAGAAGCTAGCGATGCTGGCGGGTGAGATGGAAAAACGGGAGTAGTTTGAGGAGCTGGTCCAGCTGGGCTCCAGTATGCGGGCTGCTGGGGGCGGAGAGGAAAAACGAGATGCTGCAGATGAGGATATAGCCTTGGATACTGGATCTTTATCCGTCTTGGGCAGGAAGGCAGGTGGAGGGGAAGAGAAGTCATCATCCCACTCAAAACCGCCACCTGTGGGTATTCAATTAATGAGTCAGAACATGTAACGGAAAAGAAATGATCTGTGTGCGTGTGGTTTTGGTTTTACCTTCTTCATCTGTGGAGCTTTCAGAGTTGGTGAAGCGGTTCAGGTAGCTGGCAGTGGGAACTGGGCTGCTGAATTCTGGTATCTGACTATTTGAGCCTGAGGAGTAGTCTCCCAGTTCCTTGGTGGGAGTCTCCTAAACAGAAAAACACAGAATTTTAATCACAATGACAAATGAAACATGACTTACTAGCTTTAAATACAAAACTCTAACCCTGAACCTACACAGACAATATTTTACCTGGTCAAACAGGTAGACAGTGACATCATCAAAGAAGGACACAGCTCTTCTGGAGTTATCCCTGTTGGACCTTGCAGGAAGCAGGGAAGATGATGTCTCGATGTTCAGGGTGGTGGGTTTCAACAAGCTTTTGAGGTTCTTTGCACTGCTGTTATCAGAGACAATAAGTGGCACTGTATGCACTGTATCGTCTTCACTCTCCGAGCTGGAGCCATGTGGCTGATATGCATGAATGTCATCATCAGAGTCGTCGCTGTTCTCGTCTTCCTCGTCCGCTTCGACACCATCCTCCTGTCCATCTAAACCCAAGCCATCCCGCATTGCCAAGTAACGTCCCTCCATATCTGGCTCTTTTATTTTATGACCATCGCTGGCATAGGTCCTGGTTAGTTTTGCATGAACTGCACTCTCTGGTGTTGACTTTGACGAGGTCGCAGAAGGAAGTGGTCTTGGGATTTCTAGGTCTTCTGATGGCTGATCATCTTTGGAAATCTCTGGTTTCCTTATGTCTTCGTTATTACCATTGACCTTCATTTCATATTTGTCGATAACAACTGAAGCAGGTTCTGGCAATAATCTCCCAGTTTGAGCTTCAGCAGCTAAAGAAGACTCTTGCTGAGAAAATAAAGAATCAATATCTCTCTCATCATTAACCGTCCTTGTCAGACCTCCAGAGGGCTGGACAACCTCCTCAGAAGAGGTGCTCAACCATGACACTTCGGCAGAACCACCTGCGGTCGTTTCTTCAGACTTCTTCTCAGGTTCTGATTCATTGTCTGAGAAGTAGGCAGAGTCGCGGTAATTACTGCCCAAGACAGGCTCCTCTGGAGGGTCGACATGATCCAGATGTTGGCCTTCACTGGGATCCTCACTCAGGGTATCCAGCACACCTTCCACTTCAGAAATGACGATCTCTGGTGGAACCAGATTTGACGCAGCCGTGGCTGCTTCTGCCTCTTCTTCTTCCTTGGCAACACTTGTGCCATTTTTTACAAGAGAGTGGTCTTGGACGTTAGGCTGAAAATTCCACTCAGGTGACTCTAGATTCTCAGTTTCATACCCACTGTCTGATATTTTGTATGGAGGCTGGAGTTTGTGTCGAGTTATCTGAGAGTTCATGTCTTCTTCCTGTTCTCCAAGCCTGTGGATGTCAAGGGAGTTTAAAGAGTCTGGTGTCTCAGCTGAGATATCTACAGTTGGTAGAGTGGTGGACATACTGTCTTCCAATAAGCTGTCCTGACTGATCTGATCCAAAGATGGCCCGGAGACTAACAGAGAGGTTCTAACATGAGAGCCCCCATTTGTGACCATAAATGATTCTTCGTGGTCAGACAAAGTGGCTTCCATTTCTGCATCTGCATCCTCAGTAAGTTCACTTAACAGATCATTATTTGTTAGGTCTTCATTGTGTTCATTGTCTGAGGACGAGGTATGGACCTGCGGGTTATCAGACCATTTAATGTCCTTTGAGGTTCCGAGGTCGCCTTCAAGGCTGGGAATTTTGGCATTTGTGCACAATGAGTCTGTAGTGGCACTTTCAGAGTTTTCAAGGGCGCGACCATGAACTTGATTAACGTTAACATCAAATTTCTCCAAGTTCGAATCAAAACCAGAGTCTATACCCATGTTTGAGGACTGTAGTGGATCAAGGTCTTCAGTGAATGAACTATCTCTAACTAGCAGCTGGCTGTTTGTGGTGTCTTCTGTGACCACTGTAATTGAAGGCACTGGTGTTTCATTTTCTATTAGAGACTGGTGAAACTGCTCCAAACTGTTTTTTGGAGAATGTTCTTCTCTGGAGGATGTGCTACTTGCTGCAGGTTTTGAATAAGTGTCTGTTGTTTTTAAGCTGCCTAAAGTATCAAGGTTGTCCCAAGAACTCATTCTGAACGTTTCTTCTGGTTCATGGACCATGCCAGGTGAAAGAAAATTCTGCTGTAGACTTGAAAAACTAGGTCCATCTTTCATAAGGTTTTGGTCTTTGAGAAATATAAAGTTGTCATTGAGTTTTTCTGCATTCAGAAGCCTCATAACATCTGTGTTCTCCCTCTCCACTTTCACAGGATCCACTTGGTGAGCGGCTTCTGAACCATCCCCTAAAAAAGAACCCCTGTAGTGTTCATCTTTAACTGGCTCCTGGGCTTCTAAGGGTTCATCTTCAAGGAAAGGGTTCCCATTGCGCTCTGGAAGCTCCATAAAACCCCGTCTCCAAGAAGGAGAGTCCTCTTGCTTGGACTCTCCATCTGTGAAAATGTTGGTGTGGTATGGGCTATCATTTTCAAGAGACGACCAAATGTGACTGTCTGGCAAATAGGAATCCTTGGAGTCAATACTTTGGTGAAAGAAATCTGCATCTGTGCTAGACTCATCAAGACGGGCATCTTGGAGAACAACAAAATCCTGCTGTCCTGAACTAAAGTCTATGTCCTGTTCTCTGTTCCCACCTTTCCCAACAGTGCTCTCCCCTTGTTCTTCTAATTGTATGTAAAATTCATTGCCATTAGATGGCTTTTGTACATCAAACACTGGTACGATCCCTGGTATTCCTGATGGAGTGTTACTACTTTCTGTGCCTGCTATTCTGGCTACAGGATCAGGAAAATGGGCCTGGATATCTTCACTGGAAGCTGGAAAGAACATGCTGTGGTAGTTCAATGTGGTGTCCATGCCTGAGCGGCCATGGTTGCCATCGTAATGGTCGTGCTTAGCTGCCTCCCAAACATACTCAAAGCTGAGACCTTTGCTAGTTTCAGTGACGGTAAGAACTTCATCAATCTCTTGTCGCAGGGCATCATCAGCGAACTGATCCAAGATTGGGAATGAAGAGTGGCTAACAGTGGTCTGCCGTGTGGAGGGGTTAGGCTTAAGGGCATCCCAGCGTTGCTCAAAATCTTCTTCTATGTCTTTTTGGCCTTGCATGCGCAGGTAGATAAGCAAACGGTGCACTTCCTCTGCTGTGGCTCGTTTGTCAGGGGACAGCCAGCAGAACTGCAGGACCTCGTACCTGCAGTTACAGAGAAAACTGTTAATTTTACAGTACTATTTTTATATAATTTCCTTTAATAGTCTGAAAACTCACCATCTGTCAGAATAAGGCAGCTCCAGCTGTGGCTTAAAGAGTTTAACTTGTTGTTCCTTGATCACATGATTGAGAACCTCTCGGTTGGACAGATGTGGGTACGGCTGATCAGCATTTTCAAACAGCTCCCACAATGTGACCCCCAAGGCCCTACAGACAAGTGAGAATAAAATAGCTGCTGGAATTTACTGCAGAACAAAATCTATATTGGGAACTTCAAGTTCAGCAAATGACCTTAACCTCTTGACCCCAAACCATGAAAGTTATTAAGAATAATAAAGTCAAGAAAACACTTAAACTACATGATTCATAAAGTAGCACAATAGGAGGGGCCTAATTCAAACACTGCATTAATGAGTTACATTAAGAACTATTTGAACATCAACACATTTTTATTTAGGGGGAAAACTGGATCTTGTAACTAGAACTACCTTACGCAACTCTGTAATTTATGACCGGAAAGCATTTGGGCAGTGAGTCGTGAAGGCAGGGAGGGGCTGAGAAGATGTTATAATGTGGAGAGATGCTTAGGTGGTGCGGTGTCAGTGTCTTTTTCCCTCTTTTGGACTTCAGCCAGTTTGTTTGCGATTTACAAGCCCTGGTATTTGCAGAAAGGGCTCATTTTCTCAGCAATTAGTTAGAAGTGTACAACAGTGCAATTTGCTTTGATTGTTCATGTCACAATAAATAAATACTTGTATTTGAGACATCAAAGTCTCTTTAAAACACATCTTGATTAGATTCACTTCACTCACAGTCTTTATTCAGTTTTAAAAAATGTTCCTTGCATTCTGCAGTCTTGTACCTACCACACATTGCCAGGCTTGGTCTGCTCCGTAGTTACCACACCACCATGGCGCTCGCCCACCAGCTCAGGAGCCAACCAGCGGAGAGGAGCAAACACATCATCCTCTGTGATGATGTAATCTTCCTATAGTCAGACAGGGAATTTAACTTTACACATTTATAGACCTTCTACAAGACACTGCACATAACTTTACAACTGGCACAGGATTAAAAGTACTTATTAGCTGTCATGCCTGGCCTAACATGAGAATTTCAGACAGCCAAACTGACAGTTCATCAAGTTGCACGAAGACAACCACAGATATTTAGTGACACATGCAACTGATCAATGTGAAAACATCTGTGCAGCCTACCAAAAAAATATAAAATGTTTTGTTATCTTGAGTGCTGTGGAATAATTAACTACAACAAAAACATTTTGCAGCCAAAAAATAAATAATTAAAAATAAAAATATTTTTTGCCAATTATTGTTACTATTACAACACCTCTTTAAGTATCTCTTTGTTTAGTTTACCTTGTATCTGTAGGGTCCAATTCCATAGTCTCCCACTTTGACAGTAAGATCTGCAGTCAGGTAGCAGTTCCTCAGAGCTAAATCACTATGAAAGCATAAAGAAAAAATAAAGAACATCAGTGCCTTACAAAGGAATGAATTAGATACTAATCACCAAATCCTACACTTATTATGAAGTTCAAAGGTAGGCTTGCTATCATCACTTTTATGATAATTTTCATCTGATTCTCGTTCTTGACAGCTTTATTTAGTCAATGCAATGTTTGTATAAAAACAAAACAGTAACAAGGATCAGTTTTAGGGTAATTTGAGATAAGATAAAAGTCAATCTCACAACATCAACATGGAATAAACCATATTCTATTAACTACAACAAAGAAGATTAAAGCACAAAAATCAAGCAAGGGGCACTACAGCAAGGGGTTAAAAAATGACTTTGCAGCTATGAGAAACTGGCACACTGGCTTCTGTCCTGCATCTGCTCTTCACTTTACAACACGACTCATACAGGGGCTATTCCTGACACGTACATACAGCAGCAGGATATAGTTTCCAGAGACAAACACACAGGCTGTGCAAACTTTGTGGGTCTGCCAGGAGAGGGCGTAACAAGCGCTGAGGCTGTGCCTTCACATCAAGCAGACATATGGTAGGTAGTTCACACTGTATGAGGAGGCAGCCTACACTTTCCCTTTGGCTTCTATGCACCCCTTGTGCAAGTCCCTTTAACCCGCCTAACAAACACTGCTGGCACAAGTGTGACATGGTCCTGCAAATGTCAAACCTCCTGAACCTCTGTAAGATAAATGGAGATTTATTTTAAACTCTCCTTTCGCCTTTGCTCTGCTGCTGCCTGGGGGCCCAACATACAGTAACACAGCATTATGGAAAGACCAGCCACACTTTAACCCTACATGGCAAATATGGGGCATAAGTTCAGCTTGGTGTCATTTTAAGCAGAGGCTTTCGCTGTATTCAAGGAGCAAATAATGTAAAAAAAAACTCTGAAAACTTATTACATATTTTTCATTGAATTTATACACTTCAAAATGCCCCATCTGTCATACATTATTTGCCATAGATCCTTCAGTATCATCTGGCAATATCATTAGATTTGGTTGCAGTTTGGACATTCGCCTTGATTGTTTTGTGTCTGAACCATAAAGACCCTCACATTTTTATCTGCCAGCATGTAATTATTTTTGTGTATTTTATTTTGTTAACAGTGCCACAGAAATATGTTTACGATTATAAATTAAATTAGGCCTTATGGTGGGAAGCTTGTAGAACTTCCTTTGGGTTGTAACAAGGATTAAAACACAAGGCCCAATATGAGGCTATCCTTTTACATGTAAAGAGCAGAATCATCATATCCTGCTAGCAACAGACAGCTGACACTGTGGCAATGCATGCGAGCTGTGTAATTGGAACCTTCTGAGCCTATTCTGAGCATGCAAAATAGAGCTGATGAGTTGAGCATCGTATGTTACCACAAGCCACACGTTCCCAACACCCCCTGTACCCTGCTAGTAGCCAGACATCCAGTACTTGCTGGTGTAAAAATGAAAATGAAACAGAGCCTGTCTGCTGTACGCACCTTTTTTGGAAAACACTGGTACTCCTGAGACTGGTTGGACAGTAAAGACTGTCAAAGTTCCCAGCTGATTGAAGTCTTTATAATCAACTTTTATGAGGTTTGTGAATTAAGTCACTTACCCAGTGAAATTACTATTCATCCACTATACCATAAAACTGTGTAACAGTATTCCCCAATACAAACATTTAGATCAGCAAATTAATTTATATTATATATATCTATATATTATCTATTTTATGTGATCAATGTGAAGTGTGCTTAAAATGTATGGCCCTTCAGACAATACACAAAAACCTTTACACCCAAGTGACATAAACTACGCTAAAATACAGAAGAGCAATCAAATGAATGAGACACTTAATACTACTTATTCTTTCTCTGTCAAAATTAACAGAACAAATGCACAAAGAGAAATACCAACTAATAAATTAAATTTGGGAAGAAAGTCAAGCTCAGTGAAAAGTGTAAAGAATCTCTGATCACAATTAGCTTGTGTGCTTGCTTTAGTGTTGCAATGCTGAAGTGCTACCTGTGCAGGAAGTTGTGTTTGTGAAGGTGAGTGACACCAGCAGCAATTTCGCAGGCCATCCTCTGCAGCTGCAGCAGCTCAGCATTTCTGAACATCCAGTCCTGCTGAGACAGATAGCCCCGCAAATCCCCCTGCAAATACAAACACACACATACAGTTTTATTAGTTCATCATCATGAGGCATAAACATTTAAGAAATCTAACAAAACTTTATCTGTGTATGTTATTGAAATAAGAGGAATTTAATAAATGGTTCTTGTAAAATGCACTGTACACAGGCTGCCACACAGGGGCAGTAGACGGTCCTGCTCCTGTCTCCTCAGCATTTCTCATTGCTGATGTGTGAGACCAAATAAGGGTAACGCTGTTTAATGGACCTCTATGCTGTGTCACAGGGATTTATAAATAAAAAAGTCCAGGTCAGGTCAGTGAAATTAACTGTGCCTGTGTCCAGTTGGGTTTTGAGGTTCATGAGTGGGAGGAAAAAAGAAGCGATGAAACATAGCGAGGCACTATGAGCTTTAATTATACGCCAATCCAATGAACAAACACATGTTAAAATGTAACATGTCCAGGTTTAATCAAAATCACAGGGCTACACGGGTCCTGAGGAGGGCATATATGAATGACAACATGCAGGTTTACAATCAGGGCTGGTTTCAAGGACACCAGATGCTTTCATTCACTAACAGACAGAACAGGTTGATGTTCAAGAAACAGGTGATACACTATACTGTACAGCGATGTGTTGGTATTTCACTACAGTGAGTACAAACAAGGTCAAAGTGCAGTTCGAACACATTTTGCCAGAATTACTGATAGCCAGCATTTTACTGAGGAACTATAAAGAAAAGGAAAACAGAGTCTGACGCCTTCAACGTGTAAGCAAACCACTTATTTCGTGTGTGCTTGTGCGATCATGTTCACCACACGGTTAATGGGCAGACCCCCCATGAGCAGTCTCACTACAAGCAGCTTAGATCTGTAGTCTTACATAAGACAGTCTGCTTCAACCACATTAACTCTGACATACACAAGCACACAAACACACAGGTCTGAACATGGGTTTTTCAGAGGAGCCCTATAATGTATGGTTAAGTGATACGCTATGTCTGTCTTTGTTTGGAAAGACTATACAACAGGTGATTAGGTCTGGGTTCCAGATGCAGTGCTGTTCATGGAACAACACTGACTGCAAAAGCTCCAAACAATAGGACCTTATGTCTGACCCATGAAAAAGCAGAAATGTGCTTGGCTTCCAGTGCACAGACTCATGTTTGGCTCAGCCACCATGTGACTGAGCCAACTAATAAAAAAATACATTTCAAGATATTATTCAAGCAATTTAAAGTGCTTATCCTCACATCGTATTATTCTAAATACACCACTGTGCAAATTGTTAGCCACCAAGGCAACGAACTGTTGTTGTTTTAACTTCTATTTATAGACCAATTACAAGAGAAAGTACTGAAAAATCTAATTATACTACAGGTTAGTAACATATTACTCAATGTACGCTGTTACTATAACGCAAAGAGCACTTCAATGAAGCTGTGAGGGCTGTTACTTCAACAAACGTAATAAATAAAGACCAACGTCTTTCAAAAGTCAAACGTCAGCTGGCTTATGTCCGAGACCCTGAACCGGAGAAGGGTCTGACTAACGTCCTGGCCCAGCACCAGCACCAGGCAGGAGATCCATGCATTAGAAGCTGTCACTCACACTATGGTATGTGACATTCTGTAGCCTCCGCACCAGTTGCTTGATGTATTTTGATGTCCAAAATGCTTTGAGTCAGGGTTAGCCAGCACAGTTGATATGGGACTGCAAAACCACTATCAATCACCAGGCTGTCAGAGGGAACGTCACAGTCTATTGACTTTTTGGGATTTTCCTTGCCCACTGCACAGCTGCAGTCTCATATTTCATGTTTCAACAACCAGGGGACGACTGACATGGCCTGAAGTAGTAAGAGAAGCTACAGAGAAGTGGCTTATTACTCAACCACAAATATGATTATGGGCTGGTTTCTACATTAACTAAAATTTAGTTGTGTGCAGTCAGTGCAGCTGGAACTATATGCTGAAGGAAAGGAAACATGTATTGTGTAAGACAACGTCCCACTTGGATGAAGTCCTCGCAACTCTTTATTGAGTAAAGGATAACAAGCACAGACATCACTCAGTTGAGCTACCCTCACACATTATCACCTTCAACAAACAGTCCCTCCTCTCCATCACACTGTCTTCCCTAATGACCCGCACACATTTGTGATAAATCATTCACTCCGACTCATTTCCATGTCCCGTCAGAGATGTTACCAGAGCTGTCCTGGAGAGACTACAATGCCAGAACAGCAGCCAGGCCTGGGCAGCTGACAATACCGCAGCCCAACAAGGTTATACAATGTCTGGCAAGAGGAGCCGAGGTGGACTGTGCCAGAAACGTCACCACGTTGGATAAACAGGTGCAGACCTTCGGTGCAGAAATGCATTTACTTTTTCTACAAGCAAAGCAAACAAAGCAAACTGTGGCGTCACATCCGAGGAGCACAGTAAAAATATTCTATGCAACCACACTGCAGTTTGCACAGATGAAAGAACTGATTCCTGGTAACACAACTGTGAAATCTAAATTTATAGGTCAGGTTGTGTCAGCTCATTCATGAATACTGTGGAAAGGGCATCCCATAACCTGGCATCAACAGAAAGTGGGTGGACCTGTGGCTGTTCTGTGCCCCCAGAAACACAATCATTTACAGCTACCCCAATATGACAGACGCACCTGATTTAACAGTGCATATTCATATAGATGAAAATAAACAATTACTTTCAAGGCTGTAATTATTCTCAAATTGAAGGAATCTGTTCCTTATGAATCTAAACCTGCTTGTTCTATTGTTATGGTTTATTGCTTTATAATTACAGATCTGTGTAAATAAATTCAAACTCAGCTTAGGAGTCAGTTTTTTCTGATGTAGTTAGAGCTACTAATTCTACTGGGAATTCTACCTAAGTTGAATGATGATTTAATTCTGCAATATGTTTCTTTAAACATTGAGATGTAATGTGTTCATATTTCTTATTCAATAACTTGCAGATAAATGTGAAGTGATTCCATTTTCATCTGTTAAAGCCCATGTACATTCCCTTAAATACTGTAGTTCTGAATCTAAAGGTTTGTCCTATAAATCATAGAGACAACAAGGTAGTTTATTAGGTGCATTTATCACTTGGCATCCCGTACGGTTCTTTAGGAACAGCTTTGTTTACGTCAGACCGAACTTAACAGTTTTTAGCATTCACAAATTGTAACCCATAAAAAAGCACAAACACAGCAACTGGTGGAGCCAGCAACAGAGGAGGGTAAATGGAGCCTGTTGCTTTACTGGGCTAAAGTGGGAATGTGAGAAGTCCCAGGCTTAAAGTAGCAATGCGACTTCTGCAAGAGGAGGGTAGTGGGCTCCCTGTAATCAGGGCCCGGCCTGTACAGAATAGATAAACAGTGAATAATCCATCTGCTGTGACAAATTAAATTTAATATGTTAAAATGAACAGAAGCTCTAATGTGGGGCAGTAAACTTTCAATTAAAATGGTCAACAGACAGTGTGAGCTATGCATTCTTTGCCGGACAGCATTTAAAGAGGTGTTGCTGTGAATACAGGGTGTAAACTTAACAGACTGAGAAGATGTAATTCTCAATTTCCTTTATTAATGAAATACTATAAGTGAGCAAGCCTATATCATAAACAGCATCATATTTCAGCATTGAAATGTTAAAAATCGTTGGCTTGTATAGTAGATCTATTTAATTCCCATGATTATGATAATTTTGGATATTAATAACATTTGTTATACTATTATAACATATATAATTTATTGTAAATCAACAGGTGTTTGGATTGTGTACTTTATAATAACAAATCAGATTTAGCAAAGCATGTGCTCACTCACCACTTCACAGTACTCAAATACAAGCAGGAAGGGAATGGCCTCAACACACTGTCCGAGGCACCGGAGGATATTTGGGTGCTGCAGTACCCTGTGCAGACAAAATGAAATGATGGACTATTAATACAGCTGCTAATTATGACCATAAAACCAGCTGAAATAATACCTTAAAAAAATGTGTGTAATATTTTAGAGGAGATCATATCTGATGCAATGTGTAAAAAGAAAGGTAGAGGGTGCTGCTAACATTACAGAGATGTAACAAAGCTATTTTTATCCATATTTACTATGTGCATGTCATACCACATTTAAAAAGTTACAGAAATACATCAGTCAAGTACTAATAAATCAAATATCAAATTACTAAATACGTTGTAGAATAGTAAATCTTTATTTACCTGTATGGATCTCCTTGCTGCAGGAAGTCATTTTGCTCCTTGGCACTTGCATTAGCTTTCAACTCCTTCACTACCACTCGGGCTCCACCTGGATCTGTATAGATTTCGCTCAGGAGGACCTGACGATACATGTCAAAATATTAGAAGCTACAGATAAAAAATGCCCATAAAATCTCTGCCAACTCTGAATAGTTTGACTATGAATAGTATTAAACTTCCAT
>OMLM01020676.1:60789-78754 GCA_900302695.1 Helostoma temminkii | reverse complement strand
GTTTTAAAGCCTTAATAAAACTAATACATCATCATATTTAATTATTAATATTCTGTGTATGTTCATTAATGAGATAAATTCACATATTTCACCTTTGGTATTCATGGCCAGGCCTTACAATGTAGCAATTGCAAATACATTTGTTAACTCTGTATCTTTATTTTTTACCAGATACCAGACATAACAAATATTATAACTTAGACATAATTGTCTATCACAATCAACCTATTTCCTAAGTAATAATTAGTGTATATGTACATCCACTTACATCTTACTCTGCTTTGTATTTTATGCCCCTATTAATCTAAATAGAAATAATGATAGCATCAGAAGTAGTAGTGACTGTTGTTGCAGCAATGACACAAAAGCAGAAGTACTATAATAAATATTTCATTAAAAAAAACTGCACTGAAAAATGTTTTCACATCCATAATTATCATAAACAATTACATTCGGTGTGTTTTCTGTTTCCTGCAAGTTTGCAAAACAATACGAGTGACAAAATTATCTGCTCTGATTAACTGATGAAGTAAGGAGGAGGAGGCGTTCTGAGGCGTGGGGGAAATCTCTCTGGGTTTGAGGACAGATAAGTCAGGTTGCTTCTTGCACTCTGGATCACAAAGCTGCATGATAGTGTCGGTGGCTTAGGCACAAATCAAGAGAGGCAGAGATCTGTGCATCCCAGGCAGTGTGCAACTTCACCCGAAGCACGGTGAGTACCACATTTTTTCAAATTTATGTGCACGGCAATGTTTGCATGATCACAGCTAGAGATTCTGTGTGTGTATGAGATATTTTGCTTTAAGAGAGAAGGAGCTGCAGAAGGGAAATATAAGGTGTCCAACCCTGTTTGTGTTTGCTCCTTTAAGGTACAATAACTTTCTCTTTGTAAAAGAAAGTTGCTTTTAATTTTAATAAACAAAGCTTATATTGTCAGACAGCTCTGATTTTTTATTTAAACCACATTATATGACGGAATATCTCTCCCACTGAGAAAACAACAGTTTAGTTTCATGTTTTGTTAATGTAGTTGTACCTCACTGTCACAATGGTACAGCCCTGCTGATAAAAGCTACAACTCAGCTCCTTGTTTTTCGTGCTGATGTACCTGAAGACTACCCACAGAGGAACAATAATGCATAATCTATTCACAAGTTCTCAGTGTTTTTTTCTGACAGAGAGTGTTAACTGACTGCAAAAAACACCTGCACCAGTTTCATTTACTGTCACTTTGCATTTCTTTCGTGCAAGTGTGTGTATCCCTAAGGCAGCAACAGAGGACCATGGCATTTGCAGGGATGCTGAGCGACGAGGACATCAAGGCTGCAGTCCAGGCTTGTCAAGGTGAGTCAGACTGCACACACAGCCACTTGCACGCAGGAGGACACTTTGCAAGCGCACAATCGTTAATGCAAGATCACATACTTTACCCCAGAATATACATATGCTTACACATGCAGTCAGAGAGAAAAAAGCACTGTTTAACCCACTGCCACAGGGGATACCTGTATAGTGTGTTTTGCACAGTGGGACTAGGGAGCCTGAAGGTAACCAGGCAGCCATGTGGCAGGAGAGCAGTTACCACCCAGATACCAAAGTGTTTATACTGAGTGTTCACACAAGGAAGACTAAATCACACAAACTACACAGCCTACACATCCCAAAGCCCTTAATTATTTATCTCCAGCAATTATGTACACATGACAAGACAGACACAGCTCAACCACTCAGATAAAAAATAAAATGTCAGTGCTTACATGTTCTTTACTGGAGAAATCCCTCCTGTTGGCAATGTTGTAGGCAAGATGACATTCAAATTATATCAGCTGTCCTTCACTTTTTACATGTATCAATAAGACTATATGGCAATTCTTATATTATGCTTGAATCAGAGAAGGGGTAAACATTTTAATACAGTGGCTGCAAGCCTTCTTCAGCAAATGATTTTACTTGACGGTAACTCGTCATCAGAATTTCCACAGTGAATGGCTTAATAAATAAAGGGCTTTTAACATTTGCATTAGAGCCACAGGCAATATTCAGTGTGCTTTGACTATTCCAGTGGCATAATGGCATAGCCTATAATGGTATAAGACAGTGATGTGCTACAGGGTCTATATTGGTAAATGTCATTGGTTGAAGAATGAAAGTCATCTGAGCGAATGAGTAAATGCGACATCTCTATTCAGCCCCTCACCATTTTTGCTTTCTTGTCATTCTGTGATTGACCTCTCACTCCCACATCTGTCTGTCTCTCTCGTCCTCTTCCTCTCTTTGCCTTTGTAGCTCCAGGCACATTCGACTTCAAGTCATTCTTCGCACAAGTGGGATTGACCGGCTCATCTCAGGATGATGGAAAAAAAGTGTTTACAGTCCTGGATCAAGACAAGAGTGGATACATTGAGGAGGAGGAGCTAAAGTGAGGATGGAGTGTGTGTGTGTGGTTTTAAGCCTTGAGCAAGGATACGATGTGGTACGGATGACTGTGTGGGTGTGTTTGTGCAACTGTGTTACGGTTATGTTGTAAATCCCTTGTGATAGCCCTCAGGCAGAAGCGTATGAATGGAGCAGCATTTCCCCTATGAATGAAATGAGTAATACACGAGGAGAGGACTAGTGAGCGAGTGATGGAGAGGGGGAATAAGGCATCTCAGAAAGACTTAGAAGGGGAGAAATTTCAATCAGAGAAGATAATGTCCATGATGATTTATCACTGATCTTATTTGTCTACCCATCAGACGGTTCCTTCAAAATTTCTCTCCGGAAGCGAGAGAGTTGACTGGGGCTGAGACCAAGAGTCTGATGGCTGCAGGAGATAAAGATGGAGATGGAAAGATTGGTTTGGAAGGTGAGTGCTTGTAAAATATCTGAAAATGTTGCAGACAGATGAGAATAGGAGCAATTTGTGCTTCTTGGTGCTAAAAATACAGTTTGCCAAAAGCACATAAACAACTGTACTTAAACAAGCAAATACATCATTTGGTGTTTGTTTAGTCATCTTTCTTTACCATAATGCTCCATGACATTGACTCGCCTGCAGAAATGTGACCCCATTGTTTCTTTTTTCTCCCACAGAGTTCTGCAATCTTCTGAATTAAAGACCACAAACATATATGAACATAGATGACTTTCCCTATTTTGAAAAAAAGGGTTTTTGGAAATCCTGTGTCTTTCCAGATTGTTTGATGCAAAATTCAGAAACCTCAGATATTCTGTACCTGCCTGCTGCTCTCCTTGTTAATGTGATACTATAATGTATAAGATGTTTGGTGGACAGAAAGCTTAAGCTGGATATTAGGTGTGTAATGAATAAATCAGGTACCTGGAATGGATTAATAAACTGCTTCAAGATGTGATATTACTGTGTGATGGTCTTTCTTTCTCCTCCTATGGGACATTTTAATGAGTATTTTAAAATTTAGTCTACGTTGTGGGTATCAACATCAAGTGAGTATTTAGAGATTATTGATAAGAAGTGAACATGATCAATCATAAAAAATTATCTTGCACAACAATATGCAACATTAAATACTGGTTTGAGTGGGCCATTTATGTGGGTCATTAAAGTAACATCAGTTCTCCATTTCATTAATAATAGCAGCATACCAAATATTTAGGACAGGGCACGGTGAGTGCATTCACATGTACACAACTAAAATCAACCAATTAGACTGATGGAAGTGCTGCAGAGTTTATGTCCTAATAACAGTCCAATTTCAAGGCTTTTTCAATAACGATTTCTTTTAAATTTGAGGAATTCTGCATTTTGAATCATGCAAACCTTTTTCAAATGTTTGTGTTGGTGGGTTATCCAGATATTTACCACATTTTTCTTATTAGGACTAGCAGTGCCTTCTGCTGGACAGATTATGAATTCCTGCAGAGGCAGGTAGAAATATCCATCATAATTATGAAAAACAGCACATTGACACAGAGCTGGGTCAGAGACTGAGGTCAGTTTCCACGATGACCGAACAGGAATTTACTGACCTAGAAGCCTACAGTTGAAAGTGTTTTGTATGGCACAAAACATATTCATTAATCACACAAGACAAAAGCACGCCTTCCTCCTTGATTAAGTTATCAGGGTGTGAACAATGAGCTGGCTGTTAGCCCAGTGAAATTGTTGCCAACATATTGCTTAGTTGTTCTCGTGTTCACACATGCAATTGCACATTACACAAAACATACTCTGAATGATTGGGGCACTTCCTACTAAGGGCAGAGACCTGATAGCAGCCTATAGGCCTCAAACTCTTTTCCCTGTTAGGGTGCTGGGATGGTTTGAAACTCGACTCACTGCTTGAGGTTCAGATTAACCTTATGAAAGGGAAAATATGCTGTAGTCCATACTTAAGGTATAGCTAGTTAACATCACTGCTCAGCATATAGGATGAGGCCACAAATCCATCATTCGACACCGTCTCAGGACTGTGTTGCAACTCAAATCCCTGACATGCAAGAATAGAAAGCCTGACTGAGTAATTTATAATGAACTCATATTACAACTGGGAAGAGTTAGGCTATGAATCTATAGGCCTATGGGGAATACTGGCACAGCAGGGTGAGGAAGAAAGATGAATATTTAATATTTTATAATAAACTAAAACTGTATTGAGTCAGGCAAACAGTTAACAGAGGAACATATATCTATACACAAATGTACAGGACATTAGGGCGGTGATAAATGAATAACATAATAAGGGACCTAACAGGCTCCTCCATTTCAAAGTGACGATTTGAAGACACGAATTAACAAATCCTCCGTTAATTGGGAAACATCAGTCAAATTAGCCATAAGCACCTGATGCTCATTCATGTGGCAAGTTTCCCTCACAAACCAAAGCTGGAGCTATGAGCCATTGCGTACACGCCGACGCATTTCCCCTTCTTTTCATGTATATTCTCAGATGGAATCTGCAGCATCAAAATCTGCATCTTAAATGTTGCCTGTAAATCATATGAGCGCAGCATGTCAGTGAGCGGGCCTGCTCATGTTTCCACACGTCTAGCTATAGGCCTCCTCACACATGGTAGCATCCTCATTTGTTCACCTAAAAATAGTTCGAGACTAGTAGACACATTTTTTCGAAACCAGTGCATCTTGGTACCTGATACTGAGACTCAAAGCTCTGTAAATGGTGTTGCTCAAGGATATATAAGAGAGAGGAAAAGGTGCTTGGGGCATTCGAGTCCGCCTTGGTTTTCACTCGCCTCAACGCAGCGCAAAGGTGAGTGGGAGTGAGGAGTGCGCCCCGCAAATTGCACACGGACTCCTGGCAGATTACTCTGGGGGGAAAGTGGTTGAGATAAGGAGATGCCCGTGGACTATACACTCTAGGGAGAAATGGAACCAGCATAGCCAACAACTATACTGGACCATCGGACGTTTGATTCACTGAAAAAAAGGAGGCCGAGTTTGGCAAAGTTAAAGTCAAAGGATCGACGTTTGAGGATGGTTTGCACTATTTTGCATAATCCCTGTTAACCGGATGAGAGACGTCACTCCCAAAGCTACCAACGCGTTTGACATCACTGCGTTTTCCCAACGGCATTGTTTATTTACGGCCGCGGTTCATGTTGCCGTGATTTGGCCTCTCAGTGGGAGCATCATCTATTTAGTGCCATAGCAGCGTAGCGCTTTGGGATAAACAGAGAGCGGTGATTAGACATCCGGAAGGCAAAGAGTTACAGAGTTTAGTCCATTAAAACTGCAGCGGTGATGCTACAGTGTTAGTATTCGCAAATTAAAGCAGCTGGGCAGTTTAAGTGAGCAGCTTTGAAAATGACATTCAGTGTTTTTAGGTCTTAATTTATGCGGCAGATATAATCCTAACACTTTTGTTCCATAGGTCAATGCAGTGTATGAATCTTCCAAATACAATTTAAAAAGTTGCTTTAAATAAGGATATTATAATGCACCAATATGATCACTGTATCGTACTTATGATGCTTCTGCTAACACTGAACTTTGTTTTCTTTCCTTCCAAAGATTAAAAAATGGCCTTTGCTGGTGTCCTCAATGATGCTGATGTAAAAGCAGCTTTGGATGGCTGCTCAGGTGAGCCTCACTGCCTTAACTGAACGTGTAAAAGAACAGAGCAAAAAGTCATTTATTTGTAATCTATAATATTTTCATAATATGAATCTCCACTGCAAACTGCACTTGTTACAATTTGGCTGAAAACCCAAACTCTCAGTTTCAGAATGTGTCATATAAACTGGCAAACCACAGTTATTATATCACATCAGCACTGAAGTCCTGTGTGCTTGTACAATCTGCTGAGTGCTAATGGTTTTCAAATGTGTTCCAGGTGCCGACTCCTTTGACTACAAGAAGTTCTTCAAGGCATGCGGCCTGGCCAGCAAGTCCACAGATGACATCAAGAACGCCTTCAAAATCATTGACCAGGACAACAGCGGCTTCATTGAGGAGGAGGAGCTGAAGTAAGACATTCCAGCAGTTCACACTTACAGCTGACACTCAATGCTCAGGCCTCAGTAGCCAAAAATATCAATCATATTTGGTAATGCTGTGTTGTGTTTAACTCATACTTTGGCCTAGCTTTAATATTTTAATCATAAAAGGGTTTTCAAATACAATCTTGTAAAATCCCAATAGCATCTCACTCTGAAAAAATGATTTAGAACATATGAATGCACGCGATCTTAAATATTCGTAACTTTGACGCCTGCTGTCTGTCCACTTCTCAGGCTGTTCCTGCAGAACTTCTCTGCTAGTGCCAGAGCACTCACTGACAAGGAGACCAAGGCTTTCCTCTCCGCTGGTGACAGTGATGGTGATGGCAAGATCGGAGTTGATGGTGAGAGTTCTTACTACAGGAGAGCAAACTTTCCCACATATATTTAAATGTAGCAGCATAAAACAGACATATTATCTAGCATACCTATTAGCATGTGTTACAGTGTAATTATTCACTTCTGATCAGCTCATTCACACACTTGATGACAAGAATCTGAAAACATTTTACTCTCTACTAATGACAGCTCTATTCTACTTTCACAGAGTTTGCTGCCCTTGTGAAGGCATAAATTTCCATTGACCAAGATCCACTTCTTTTCATGGAACTGCGAACTCCTTGCAAGATTCAGTAATCATCAGCTGAAAGAATATTTTTTATACCTTATTTATGAGTTGCCTGCGGAGTATTTTTCAACATGGAGCACATACTTAATGTTATTCAGATGTGTTGATATGTTCTGAAAAATGACTTGTGAACACTGTGCAACAATATCTGCACCTCTGAGGAAGAGTGAAAAACCAGGAATAAATACTCTTTTGGTGTAAAGTCATCTCGCTCAGGTCAGTCGTCTTTGCTTTGGTCAACTGGAGTGTGTGATACAATCCACTGTTTTCACATAGACACAGCTATGGGTTCAAATGAGTTTTACCCCTCCCAGGGTTTAATACTTGAGAGGTGCTGAGCGACAGGGTGAATTGACCTACCCAGCACTTGTTTTGATAATTGGTTAATGAGAAGGGGAGTGCAGCTGGACTCAGGCCAGGGGGAAGGCAAGCGCAGTGGGAATGGCCCGAGGGCTTTGCTTGCATACTTTCTAGATCCAGGGAGGTTTGCAATGGATAGCTGTCACACATAGTGTAATTAGATGGTCTGTTCCAAGGTCTTTTTCTCCACCAACTGCTGCGCAGTCAATTTTATGATGTGCTGTGGCAATGGGAGGGCTATTAACAGCCACTATTGCATCAGCAGGAACTTTTAACAGGTTAAATCTGCTGCAAAGGTGCAGAACTTTAGCTGTCAGAGGATTTTCAACAAACAGTAAAATGTTCTTGTGGTTTAGACTGTGATACTATAATCTATATACATATATTGGCATAGAAAGACATTTCAAGAGCTCATCAGACATTTTAAAATCAAACTACAACTCTAGTGGAAGTTATGAATGCTTGGAGAATTGCAACTCAGCAGTATGTAAACCCTCGACCCTATCAGACAACACCCGGAGCTTATTACCATCAGCCAGTGGTGAAAACTGAAAAGACATAATGATAGCTGCCTGGGGTTTCCTCAGGGCTGCCCCACAGAATAGTGCTGCCACCTACAGATTACAAGTAGTCTCTCAGCTGCAATGGCAAGAGAAACCCATTCAAAATGTCCTTTTTTAAACCTATAAGAAAAAGAAAAGACTAACAGTAGGATGACTCCCTTTGTGCAACAAACAACTGAAGATAGTTTACCTTAAAAATCTACAATAAATAACAGTAAAAGCATTCTTACAACATAAAATTGACTATCTACTCAAAAGAGGACGTTGAGATTTGGACAGTTTGTACTTCTTCTGTGCTGGTATGTGTCTGAACTTAGTTTTAAACAGATACAGACTTAAAATACAATAAGCAAACATGTCTAAACATCAACTCACAAAATGAGCATTTTTTTCATTCATACATTATTTTTATATTTCAAACTTGCCAAAAAGACTTTTAAAATGCACTTTCCAAATCAACTATGAACATGAGATGAAAGTAGGAAACATAACTGAACAGCACCACTTACGCCAGCTCTAATGTATGCATGCTCAGTATCCACCCTCTTGAATATGGTTGTGTGTTGCCAGCAGCACTTCTAATTCGTCCTCTTCAGCAGTTCAGCAGTACACAGGCCTATTCTTAGCATTGGGGGACATTAAAGACTTCTTCAAACGCACCTTTTAAGCGTCTTCATTTGTGAAACTTAAAATAGACCGCTCCCTGGCTACAGGATGAATTTTCGCCTCCCCCTCCTCGGTGTCAGTTATCTTATGCCTTAGATTTCGACGGAGTGAAACTATAAAAGGTCAACGAGAACACCGGGAAGATCACTGCAGTCGACTCTTGTCCGTATCACCTGTACTGAACAAAGCAAAGACACCAGAGGTGAGTGAGAACCCAGGATCCGCGCAGCATCACGCTTCGCATCTTTGATAGAACAATAATGGGTTTTAACTTTTATTAAGGACCAAAGGATGGAGCCAAAGAAAGAGAGCGCTTTTGCGTTTTTTGCTTTTATTTTACTTTATTTTTGCGGGACCGTCAGCTGCATGATGGATTACTGGTCAGGCATCCTAGCATTTAGGTTGCAGTATATATGCGGTACAGTGCCTCTAGAATGGGATCTGGAAATGCAACTTGATACATCCCGTTCAGAAAGATGTGGATTATAACTGAGTTCTATTTAATTTGGCTTTAACTGAACTGAAAAACGCATTTTTATTAATTCTGGCAGCACAGCAAACTGTGAATTTAATTCACCACTTATTCTAAACGAGAATGCAAATATTATTATAATGAACCATGATCCACATAGTCAACAATATGTGATAGTGAAAGATTACCGCAGGGCTCCTCATCGATCATCACTTTTTATTTCTATAGATCACAATGGCCTTCGCAGGTGTACTGAAAGATGCTGACGTCGCTGCAGCCCTGGATGCGTGCAAAGGTAGGTCCGCAAGTGACAGTAAAATCACAGCTGCCTGTTTGGCTTTGTGTTTGGGGCATCTTCGGCTACTCTGTTTGGATTTCGGTAACATCCGGTCTTGGTTTTAGCCGCCGACTCATTCGACTACAAGAAGTTCTTCAAGGCCAGTGGTCTGGCCGGCAAGACCCCTGATGAGCTGAAGAAGGCCTTCGCCATCATTGACCAGGACAAGAGCGGTTTCATTGAGGAGGATGAGCTGAAGTAAGGCAACACTGACTCCATGCTAAACAGACACCAGAGCATTTATTCAAAAACAATATTGCATCTTCAGGTGTGATACCAGCCAATGAAACAACAGAGAATTGTGCCCGTATGTAACTTACACTCGGGGACCTGTTTTACACCTTTCTGTAAACTGGCTTTCGACAAGGATCATATGTCACATAGCTCATAAAAATGACAGCCTGTTCCTGTCACAACAGTTGTTATAGGTTCTGCAGTCAGACTGTGTATGAAAAGTGTCTGTTGGGGAGCAGGGGTCCATGAACTAACCACCACCACTGTGTGCGCGCAGGCTGTTCCTGCAGAACTTCAATGCAGGCGCACGCGTACTGACCGACGCCGAGACCAAGACTTTCCTCAAGGCCGGTGACACCGACGGTGACGGGAAGATCGGCGCTGACGGTATGTTACCTCCTGTCAGAACAGTTAGAAATCTTTGGAAGTGGATGTTACGCACTAATTGGGTGTTTTGCTCTGTCTTCCCTGCAGAGTTCGCTACCTTGGTTAAGGCATAAAATGGCAACTGACCAACATCACCTGCTCTGATGGAACAACAAAGCCCACGTCGACCTCCCCCCTTTTCATCCGAATATAAATAATTTTTATACATTTGCTTAAAAGACGTTTCCTCCTATGCAACACACTGTCCAAAATGATGATTGTGAATGTCGCTCGGTTGTATTCATGTCTTAAATATGAATTTTGCTTACTGTAAAATCTACGATGCACTTTCCAGGAACGAACGGGAAAAAAGAATAAATATTCTTTTGCTACGGTCTTATTGACTTTTTTTTACCTACATTCATTTAAGATTTTTTTTTCAACTCATAAACTACAAATTTCATGAAACATATTTACTGGCCTATACAGTAAAAGGAGAAAAAAATCTATTTATAATCTGTAATCTGATATGGGTAGTTTATACACAGGCTGAATACACAAGCCTACACACAGTTTATATTTGTGTATGGGAGGGAGGATGCGTGTGTCTAGAGGAGACAGTGAACGGTGACGCAGCTCCGCACTGCAGCCACTAGATGGAGCTAGTTACCTTAGATCTGCAAGTTTGGACACTTAATCACCAGGTCACTACAGTAACAAGTGTTTGGACATTTGATTTCCTCACAGTAACCAGAGCATGCATACGGGAGGACACATGCAGTAAAAAAAGCTTTTTTAAAGTAGAAAAAGGATTTTACTTATATATAGCATATATAGCAGACTGAATCATAAATGTGCTAAAATCTAATTCAATTTCTAATTTCTAATTTCTAATTCAATTTACAAAAATGATTCTAGTTTTGTAGAAATTGACATTTTTCATTATCCATGTTGTTTCTGAGCAGTATGTTCAAGTATACTGTTAGTATACTTGTTTTAAACTAAAAAATATGCAAGTATAATTTTTATTTACTTTATTTTAGTTAAATTAGATAAACTTATACTATAAAGTTATGTACTTATATAACTTTGTAGCTTTGTGAACAAACAACTATTAATGTTATAAATTAACAATTTGTCAATTGTTGTGTGTTGGATGGTGTTTTGCCTTTTAAGAGTGTAAGTAAGTTAGAGTAAGTGTGGTAACCGTTGTGCTATAAACATATAACCCTTAGCAGACAGTAAGCAGTCAATAAGGAGTTGTCTATTACCTGTTTCAAAGAACTAAGCAATGCTTTCAGCAGGTTTCTAAGTTACATAGCTATCTGCTGTTAATGTACTGTAGTAGATGTCACATCAACATTTTGACATTTATCAACAAAAAAGTGGCAGAAGAGTAGTTTACAAGTAAACTAACACACTTGTAAGTTATATTTTGTATTTAGAAGTATATTTTGATAACCTAGAAAGTGTACTCACAATACACTACTAGAAATCTAATAAAAAAGTTAATAAAAGATAATTTGTATTATACCTGAAATTTACTTTTAATAAACAAAGAAATTTAGCTAATGTATTCACAAGTAGTACTGTAAAAGTATGCATTACCATTAGTATACTTAAAAAGTATATTTAGGAAATATACTTGAACATTACTTAAGTGTACACGAAAAAATTAAGTTTTAGTATCTTTTTTCTAAGGGACAGAAATTAACTGAGTAAGAAATACAGTAAGAAATACACAATGGAACAATCCATACGATCAAGGTAGATGATTGTAAAGAGCATGAGCACATGAAAATAAATAAATGATTGGACAGTAACAGTATAGTCTGTGAGGTATCAACATGGAGCACGGTATTGTGCACCTAATGTGGATAAAGTCACGCCACAGGTCTATCCGGTGTCCTTAGTTTCTTTTTCACACTGTCTGGAGGAAATGATTGAGTTACTTTTTACCTGCTGGGACGCCCAGCTGTCCCAGAACCTCACAGAAGCCAAGACATGTTGAGGGGCCCAATTAACAAGTTGGCACTTGAATAAGGTTTAAGATGCCCAACCAGGAAATACAAGCTTTTATTCAATAATGAACAACACCATTATGCTGTCAAAATGTATTCAGAGTATGTTATTTCACCTCTACGAAATGCTAAATAAGATAAAATAAAATTAAATGTCTGTCCTCTATCCAGGACTTTGTGAGACTACTTGACTATTGACTATTTATATGTTATACTTATTTATATTTTTAAATGCCACCATGACCTGCACTCATACGACAAACTGAATACATGTTTTTAGAGTCTCAGCATATTTATTAAAAAACTGAAATCCCTCATTTATAAAAATATCCAGGCCTTGTGCTGTGGCTCCATATTAATATGTGTTGATTTTATTTTTGGACATAGACACAAACCTGTGTATGCAAGGTTCCACAATTCCCACTGCATAAACTAAAAAACAACCAGGACTCTTACTAGAATTGGACATAACACCAAACTGAGTAAAAGAATACAAAAGTCACTATAAGATTCCTTTGCAGAAACAGAAGAACCTGCTTGAAAGGTGGTCATGTCAGCAGCACTCCACACACCAATTGGGCCTTTATGGCAGGGTGGTTTGGTAGAAGGCTTTGCATGAAAGATATACGATAGCCTGCTTGAAGCTTGTCAAACAACATTTAAAAAGAAAGAGAAAAAAGATGTTCTTGTCTGATGAGACATGATTCAAACGCATTCAGTCTATCAGCAACCAGTCACCGCTCCTCTCCTCCCTAATGAAGCATGGTGGTGGCAACATCATGTTATGGAACTACCTTTTTCATAGACCTGAAGATAACAGTACAAAGTCACTTTACAAATGTAAATGCAAACATGTCCACTGTATAAGGCCTGGTATTCTCAGAAACACCACAGCGTAATAAATATAGTAATCTACATGTCATGCATTCCACAATGCATTGTTCCCCTTTTACAGAGGATAAAATAACCCCTGAATGGCCCAACATCTATATGCAAAATGATAAGTACATGTAAGAAATGTCAATGTATGGCTCACTGCTGAGTGAACAACTAACTGTATCCTACGTTATACTGGGAGCAGTGAATGACTGAGTGATTTCTGACAGGAAGCCGGATAGGGCTGTCCCTGTCTTTGTTATATTCTAGGATATCCCCATGTGTCAGGTTGCAGATGATGACACTCGAGATACCTTCAGAGGTCACTACAAACATCTGTGGTTCAATAGTGTAATGGTTAGCACTCTAGATTCTAAAGCTGATAAGCTGAGTTTACATCTTTGTGGGACCTAGTCTCATATTGTACAGGTTCCATATTAAAGTTCCTGGTTTACATGTGTATGAAAATGTTCACAGCACACAGCAGTGAATGACGACCTGTGTCTCTTCTGCTCTTTGCTACACGCACACCTTCCGCTAACCTTACCTCAAGGGGAGAAATCACCTTCTTGTTCTGTGTGTTGCTGCAGTGACCACCCTCCCAGGAATATGCTCAGTGACCCCTGATGTCAGACCCACTGAGGGCCCCGAATGACCTTGAGAGTATGGCTTCCAGAAAGAAACAAAGTAACGAAGTGGGACTAATGACCAAGCTCCAAAAGAACTGAAACCACTGCTAAGCTCAGTGTGGCATGTGCAAGCACTGTACATTATGCATCATCATCACTGTCACAGAGAGACAGAACACCGACAGAGGGTGACCTTTGGTCCCTCAATCAGCACAGTTGACAAAGCAATTTAGGGAGGCTGCCCCATGACTGTGTAAGACAGCTAGAAGGTCAGCAAGGACCAGCATCCCTGACCCTAAGTGATGGGCAACTATTGGGTGCCTTTTTAGGTTTTATTAGATTTGGTTGGAGAACACCTGAGCACTATAAGCTGTGTCTGAGAGAGCATGTAAGGGAAGATAAGGTACATGGTAGATGAGGTACAGGGTAGACATGTAGTAACCTACATTTGGGCAGTCGCAGATACACAAAGACTTCTGCATGGTTCCACCTCTCTCTTCATAATCTTGCGCTGGTGCTATTGACATGAGACACGTGGTCTTTCTGCAACACAGCAAAGGGTTCAATATCAGCTGACTTTTTATTTCCCACATCTCACCTCTAATGTAACGATAAGGACACATTTTCAGTGGACTGTGGCTCAGATATGCGCTAGTTATGGGGCTGCTGTCTGTAAAAGGATATCTGCATGAAACAGTAGGGGGTGGGTGGTGGGCAGCAACAGCCAGAGAGGGAGACAAGGAGAGGGAGAATTTGCAGTTCCGGTACAGCCTCACTGTATTTACTGTAATATATAATTCTAGGGGTGAGAGGAGGAGGGGTACTGGGATGTCAGGGGGGAGTGGTGGATGGTAGAAAAGGGGTCGCTTTTTAACTTAATTTGCTTTTTACAAGGGCATTACGGATGTCCACGGTCCGATCTGTGTGCTCATGGGGCGTTATAAATAGTAAAGGTTGATTAGTTAGCTGAGAAATTGGATGAGGGGCGGGCGGCTAGAATTTCCATAGACAGGTAACTCAAGCAATCCCTATTGTCACTGCAATCAGACCTATATAAATCCGCATAGACGGGCAGTACTCACCACATAGCCTTACCTCTCAGCTGGATCAACGACCGGGCGAGAATCCCTTACTACGGTAAGTTGCTGTGTGGGTTCAGAGAGGTCACTTTTGATACGAAGTGGCTACTTTTTATTCTTTTATAGATCTTTAGAGATGGGTTTTTATAAATGTGATAATGTGATTTATAGCAGTTTTGGAGTGTATTTAGTTAGATGGTAGGTGAAATAAATGTGTGCGTAAAAGCGGGGACTCATATGCGCTATAAGCGACAAAAGCCAAAGCAAGAAGGCTAATCAATTCCTATCTATGTTTAATTTGTGGGACGCGAGTAGAACTGACCTCAGTTCTTTGTACACATAAAAGTTGTTATTATTTCACTAACTTATGAGAACTTTCTCCAGATTTGTGGACCTCCATAACGTCAGTGCGCAGCTATGCTCTCTCCTGGCCCGCACTTTGTCAGTGTCAGTAGTTGTCACCTGGACACCTTTAGCTCCCCGTCAGTGTCAAGTTATAGGGTTTGCTAACGTACCTGGCTAAATGTGTTAATAATTCACCATAGTTGTTCCTCCAACAGGACTAAAATGTCGCTGTCATCTATCCTTTCCGCTGATGCCATCGACAGTGCTATCAAGGACTGCCAAGGTATCGTATTCCACCAATATCATTAATGCTTTCTTCATTAGATTTTTTTTCAGTTCTTTACAGTATTTATACTATAAAGACTTTAGGTGATTTTACAAACTTCACTTCTTATAAGGTAAATGAATGCGTGAATGAAGACTTTTATAACTTATTGTTATCGCTGGATTAAAAAAAAAAAGCCCGTGAAACCTCATATACATAATTTACATTAATTCTACAGGAAGAAGTGCAGTTCAATGGGAAACCGCAGACAGGGCTCATGCTTAACAATGAAAGTTATGTCAGTTTTGTCATTATTCATAAAACCTGCGTTGCACTGTCCCTGACTCCTCCAGCACCAGACTCCTTCTGCCCCAAGAAGTTCTTCCAGATTTGTGGTCTCACCAAAAAAAGCCCCCAGGATGTGAAGAAGGTTTTTGGAATCTTGGACAATGATGCCAGTGGGTTTATTGAGGAGGACGAACTTAAGTGAGTGGTCAGTTCACAAACAGATGCTTTGTTGTGCGCAGGATATGATGGCTCGGTGGATTTTGCCATTCCCTCAAGTGACTAAGGAGATTAGACTCAGATGTCTTTCTGGAAAATAATCTAATTTCCATTCAGATTTCATAATATTGTAGTACAAAAAGTATGGGTGCAGTAAAAATGATTCCCATCTTTTAAAAGTTTATCCAATATGGCAAAGTGGTAATGGTAATGGTAAAATCAAATGATAGCACTGATAACAAATTCATATTGTTTATAACTTAAACAATATCAAAAGGATTATATGCTTGTTTGCTTTATGACAGTCACATAAAGTGTCACATAAAGCTCATCTACAAAAGAGAAATTCAAGTCTAACGAACACCTGTGTGACACTGCTCACTGCTCAATGTGCACACTGTGAGAGACTGTCTACTACAAGTTTTGTTCTCTGTCTACAAAGGTAACACAACAAAACCAGTTACAATAGACTCGCAATCAAATTGCAACATCCAGTATCTGCACATTTAGGACGAATCCTTAGTTCTACAACCTGATTACTGTATTTGTAGTTATGTATTTAGTTGGTTAACTAGGAGTTCTTCTAAATCTTGTCTCCATTTGTTTTTGGTTGTGTGTCTGCCAGATTTTTTCTCCAGAGGTTTGTTCCAGGGGCTCGTGTTCTGACAGACAAGGAAACCAAGGCCTTTTTGTCTGCTGCTGATGACGATAGTGATGGCAAGATTGGAGCAGAAGGTGAGGGGATCCTAATTGATGCCGTTTATTCTTTACGCAAGATGTACAGTATATGTGTTTTGGGAAAAACACACTGCTAAGATAACATATATTTTTTTATCTGTTCTTTATTATTTCCAGAAAGAGAAACAGTTACATTTAACAGTAGTAAAGTAAGACAAGCAGTAATGATAGTCACCTCCTCCAGGTTCATACACATTTTCTCTCTACCACAATACTTAATAATTGCAGAAATTACCTAAGCAAAAGTACAGAAAAGATGCAAGAGAAATGTAAAATGGCCATGGTTCCTAAAAAGTATTTATGATTTTAGATTTGGGAATTAGTTTATTTTACCGATTGAGAGAAATGGCATAATTGACAGTGTTAATTTATTAAAGTCAGTGCTATTCAAAAGTAGAATCACCCTCCTCTCTCTCTCTCACTCTCTCTCTCCTCTCTTATCATTCTCTTATCATAAGATTATTGCATATACATAAAAAATACACATATTTCAGGTAACTGTCAGATTGATTAAGTAAAAAACTGTTTCTTTCCTCCACAGAGTTCCAGGCCATGGTCCTGTCCTAAACAGCTGGACTCCATCTCACCAACTTAACATGGCTTCCCTCTCCTATTCCACTGCCTGCAAGGGCTGTCTTAGTTTTAGTCTGTCACGTACCAGCTTGTTAAATAACACTTCTTGATTCTGTTTATTTTGCAAGACTCGCTCCGGTCCAGAGATATCCAAATTCTCATTTCTCTTTTGGTTTTGTTTTTCATATGTTTTGGACAGATCATAAACTTGTATGGCCCAAACAATAAACAATTCACCAAGTAACTAACAAAATAAAATAAGAAAATCCAAGTCATGTGGTGCTTTATTTGTAAATGTACATTTTTGTATGGTTTAGTATGTGTTCTACTCAGGTATACAAGGCAGCATGACAAGACTAGACTGTCTAAAAAATGTATGTTATTCAAGGTTTTAACATAACTAAGAACTAAACCTGGCAGATCAAGATGTGCCTATGCACAAAACACACATAGTCACACTTTACTTTCACAGTTCTTATCTAATACAGAGTTAAGTAAAAATGTCAGACAGAGTAACTTCAATGAGCAGCCACATATGACACACCTAGTCCACCTAGCTTTTGGTGCATGGGGCAGTCATCTTCCTTTTGGGGTCAATGTAATGTCCTCTGAAGTGATATAAACACCCCTGTCTATGTGTAAGTATATGTGGGGGAATTTCTAGAGCCATAATATACAACTATGGCTCTGCCCTGCAGGGACGAAGCAGAGGATTTAACCTTGATGACCACTTGAGTGTCACTGCGGCTGGATCAAGTGACACCTGACCTCAGCTTTGTAAATGAACTCTGCTGAGCCTTGCTGCTGCTGAGACTAGGACAACAACACA